>APFE030406976.1:0-68612 GCA_000404065.3 Pinus taeda | reverse complement strand
ACCTTGTTCCTTTAGGGTGTGAAACAACACTTTTAGGGACTTAGAATCCCTTGGTTTATGGACATATGTGATTGGGGTTGCAGTGCCCAAATATTTCTATAAAAATCTCCCCTTCCAACTCTTCCACATCTACCTCCTCTATCTCTTCCTCAACCAATCCTTGATTTTTCCTCTCCATTGTGTACTTCTCCTTCTACCTCTCTTTCCATTATAGATTCCTCAGAGCTAATATGATGTTCAATAATAGGGTTGTCCACTTCTTCCTCTGGTTCTTCTACTAATGGTATGTCAGAAAACAGTTCCTCCTCTTCTTCACTAGGTACTTCTAACTCCTTCCTTAAGAGTTGTTCCCCTGTTGAAGATATAAATATGACTCCTTCAGTAAGGTATGTAGGTTCTTCAACTACAACATATGTATATGAGGTTGATGAATCCCTAGGTTGAATTTCAAACCTATACACTTTAGGGAGTCTATGCCTACTTTCTAAGGATGGAATGCGAGTGTTGCTGTATGGTGTGGCACTACTTGCTCTATCGGTGGTGGTTGGTGATGTTGGAATTGAACTATGTCCTCTACCTGTACTTACAAATCTACCTCAAGAATCTCGTTCTTGATATATGCATCCTAGATTGTTCTAATATGATTTTAATCATGCATCTAGAAAATGAATGCATCTAATATTATATCAAAATACAAAATAAAGTCCTATATACACTTCCCTAACAACAACACCAAAAATGTTAGGTAATTTAATTGATATTTAAATTACATCATTAAATTATCAAACTCAGGGATTGTATTCTTATGAAGTGTATGTGCTTTAAATTTGCTAAGAGGATCACTTTTGATTCATGGTTCTAAGTATAAATAAAAAATTAAAATGCAACTATTAAAGATTCATTCTTGTTAAATTAACAAACATGTTCTTTCTTGAAGGCTTTTGAAAACAACTATGCTAAGTGAAGAATCAAAATAATTATGCTAATAACTAAATTGAAATTCTATTCTAATGAATAAAGTTGAAATACTATACTAATGAGTAGAATTTAAATTCCATGTTAATGGGAAGAATTGAAATTCTACACTAATTAGCAAAATTGAAACATTATGTTAATGAACAGAATGGAAATCTATGCCAATCATTTATTTGAAATCTAAAACTAAAATCAACTTGGGAAGGAAATGCAAGTCTTACTAAGATTATTAGTGTGCACCATTTCAACTAAAACCAATCCAAAGTAGCATTAAATCTGGGACTAAGCTATAAATTCAAGAAGACAACTAAGAAAGGAAATGTTTTTCATGTTGTTGTGTTTTAAATTAGTGCTCAACCTACTACGGGACAAGGAAATAAACCAAGTATGAAACTAATGTTAACAAAGTGAAATAAAGAGGTAAAACTAATTCATAAATCAAAGCAGAATGAAACTAATGTTGGGAAAAGGGAATGAAATAGAAATAATATAACCTCACAAACTCTTTAGGGGGGCCTCCTGTTGAGCTTGAATGTGGACAAAGAGTCAAATAAATAAGTGACTCTTGAATGCATTCATAGTATGGTGAAAACAAAGTGATTATATTAAAAACGAATGTATTAAATATGAGAAAAAATTACAAATTATAACCTACCTTATCATTATCTTTACTTACAAATAAATTTATAATATCCTAATCTAACATCTTTGAAGACATTCAGGTTGAGAAAGTGTTCCTTAATTGACAATGTATTAAAGAAAATAGGAAAGGTTCTTGTTGTGATTTTCTATGATGAGAGAAAATCATTAGAAGATCTCATATTAACACATCACTACCTTTAAATCCAAGCTTTACTCATTCAATTCTAGGATCGCTTGTCAAAGAAAATTCCAACATTTAAATTTTGTGTAAGGATAGATTGTCATAACTAGAGTTGACCTTTTAGTTTGACTGGAAAAATCCTCAAGCCTTGTGATCTTCCAGGTGGATACGATAGGTGGAAATCCATATGCTTGACATTTGGCATTCATCCATATATCTTGTTCTCCTCCAACCTTGTGAAAACCTATCTAACCATGGGCACAAATATATAATTTATAATTAGCTACATACTTTGCATATTTCGGTCACCATAGATTTATTTTTAATTACATTTCATAAAGAAACTATAAATTATAAAGTATGAATGAATGATATCTTTATTATGTCTGAGTGTGGTCTAGATGACCTTGTAGCTTGGAAACATAGAAAAAAATATGTGAAAAAGGGGTGGAAGAGACGACAAAATGATGTTAAATTGAAAGGAAATTGAGGACTTAACAAGGGGTTCCTTTGGGATCTGAAGTATTTCTCCTTGATATACCCTCTAGTGATCAAGTATCACTTAAGGGAATCGACTTTGATACCAATTGTTGGAAACCATATCACTATAGAGAGGGGTGGGTGAATCAATAGTGATTCCATTTATACAATTTTACTAGATTTAACTTATTAAACCATTCATCACTACATGTAATTGTTTCCGAGAAAACTAGTGTCTTTTCGATCTGCTAATCCCAATAACATTGGTAGCTATCTTAGAAACAAACAATCACTTTGTGATTTCCTTTATGTATGATAGATAAGAGAGAAGCAAAGGGGACCAACTTGGATCTTCCGTTTGACTCCTTGCTTGATTTCTCTCTCCCTTGATAGAGTTTGCAACTCCTCTCCTACTTGTCCCGCTTAGAGAATACCTGTAGAGACAAAGTAACAAAACACCATCAAAGCATTGGATCTATAATATCATAAACAATGAAGAATCAGAAATACATTGACCATACAATTGCATTCACAAATAACAAGATTCACAAATACACGATTATATGGAGGAAAACTCAAAGAACTTTGTTAATAGTAGAAGGGAAGATTAGAACCCAACTGTTTGATCCAACATCATCCTCCCAAAATCAAAGCCCTCTTCACCTCATGAAAAGCAAGATCACCCAACAATACAATGCTCCTTCTCAAAGACAAACTATCAACACTTCCTTACAAATTACAAAATTCCAGCCCCCTAGATCTCTTAGATGAGGGATCCATTTATAGATGTTTGCAGAGGTGTGAGTCATCTCTGGGTTTTTTATTAGTTTCATTCCACTTGTAGTTCTTAGTTCCACTTGGAGGTTTCTTGGATCTCTTACTCATCCCTGGGCGAATTCAGAGAGGCAAGTGTCATAGAGGAAGTTTCTAGAAGATTCCATGAGCATCCACTTAGAAAACTGCCTCAGACATTTGTCCATTCTCCCTCATCGCACCCCATAGAAGGCCTATTCAGTATGCATCACACTTGGCTAGTGTAGGAGTCAGTATGGTCCAGTTTTGGCCAGTTCTGAGTGGTTTTTTAGGTGGAACTTTTGGGAAATGATGTAACCAGTTGACCATGATCTTTTAGGGTATGAAACAACACTTTTAAGGATTAAAGAGCCCTTGGTTTATCGACATATATGACTGGGGTTGAAGTGCCCAAATATGTCTATAACAGTTGCCCCCTAAAGCATGAGGTCGTAAATCTTTTGATGTCGGGTGAAATGCTTTATCATGAGGATCCGAGGTATTCGAACTAGAAGGAAACTTGTATAAAATACAATACAATACATCATCATCATATTATTTTCATGATCTAGCTAAGGCAGGCATTTCCATGCTCAGCTTTATAAATTCATTTTCATGTACATAGGACAAATAATCATTTAATGTTGCAGATTGGTGATTCTTTGTATGTAGAGTCATCATCTCTTAGCTTGGATGATCATCTATGCAACTTTTGTGTACATTTGATGTCTTTATATTCCTGAATATATCATAGCCCAGATGGATGAAACTAGATCTTGGGTCTTCAAACACGTTCAATATTCACCCAATGTACAAGTCGATCCATGTGAAAAGATGTCCTGAAGTCAAACATGGAAAGACATCACCTGATTACCAGCCAATGATGTGAGCTATTAATAGGCGCGAGAGGAATCACCAATAATGATAATGACCCTCAAGGTACTACAGTACAATTCACATGGCGTGAATATATGATCCGATGTCGAACACCACATAAAATCGTTCAGTCGAAGGCCATTAATGTAAACCTGACTCTAGAAGTGAGAAACTTGCCATTGAGGCATGCAAGCTTCAAAGTACTAAAAGGGTTGTTCTTAAGTCAACTTATTGGATAATGAGTTGATGTCGACAAGAAGTGACCTGCCGTAGGAGGGCCTTAATGTATCCCACATCTATGACATGAAACGAAGCAAATGATTTTCTGGAGGTGAAAACGATCTGATGATACAAGGTTCAGGAATGGCGGTCATGAAAAATGGAGGGTGAAGGTATTGCAGTGGATGAGGCGTTAGCTGGGTGGTGAATTCTATGAATGACTTCTCTTGAACATATTGGCGACACTGAGATGGATTGGTAGTGTTAACCCCAAAATATGGATGGTACGGAGGACCAATGGTGATATGACTAATGAACGGAATAACCCAACCTGACTCAATCATGGTGATGGAGTGAAAGTGTCATGTTCAAGAGCAACTTGCTACCAATAAAATTCTTCAAGTTTTCTTCCCTTTTTTCCCAGTCATTGCTGACCAGTACCTCTTTATTTTTGTCAAGCTTAAGGAGGATAACATATTCTTGTTATATAATTTTCCCTTTGGGCAAACCTATTTCTATGTTTTAGCGAGCTTAGCAACAATGAAACTCGTCCTTGTCCAGGTGGACAAGTTTGTCGCTATTGTTTTAACGAGTTTAACAACAAAGATAACTTAGTCCTTTTCATGTTTAGAGAGTTTGAAAAGGGATGAAAAGGAAACTCCAACAATCCTTTTTCATAGCATAATCCCTTAAGTCTGAAAAAGTATAAAATAATATGAAAGGGATGACTTTTCAATCACTTTAGCGAGCCGAAAAAGACAAGCGCTTGATCTTTTTGTGGGATGATCCCTCAGGTCCAAAAATATTAAAATGTAGAGGAGGGACAATGCTTCTCCTTACTTTAACGAGCTAGAAAGGCCAGTAGCTCGGAAATCTTTTCATATTTAATGAGTCTAAAAAGAGCTTAAAAGAGACTCGTTTTTTAGGAACGAGTGGCATTTTCAGGTAGCAACTAGTTCCAGGTAAGTTTGGGACTTCTCAAAACATGGCGGTGTGAAGAGGGTGGTTAAAAAAATCACTCGTCGTAGTTGTTCCTCAAAAAGGTAAACAATCAAGTGGAAGCGTATGATCAGCCAAAAGAATGGAGGTGATGGTAGGAACACAACCAAGGCTCAAAAGGCTGATAGCATGGCAATCACAGAGGTCATTTACTGAAGGAGGGTTTTTTTTTGATGATCTTGAACCTTGCGTTAACATATGCTCAGTGGCGGGTTTATTTTTTAATGAGCTTCAACCTTGCGGAAACATTGCTCAGTGGCGGGTTTATTTTTTAATGAGCTTGAACCTTGTGGAAACATTGCTCATGATAATGGTCAAAGATGTTCAATTCACCATTTAACACATTAGATTCTTTCGTCAGTCGTTCAACCTACTCAACTGCTCCACCAAATTGATTAGAAATACATATACATGCCCGAAAAATGAGTTAAAAACTAACAATTTACTTGAAGTATGTGAATAGTAACATAAAAAGTAGTTTTACCTCTCATTTTTACCATTTCATTTCAAATTTGGGATTTTGGAGCTCTGGAGTGGTTTTCCCCCTCAAATTGCATCAGTTGATTTCGGGAGATCTAGTGGACTATTCTCCGTGCTGTTAGGACCAGGTAGGAGCTAACCCTAAGTTCCTCATTTGCATTCCATCCTTTTCTAATTTTGAGCAAGTTTTTCCCTGATTTTGGGCCTTTGGGGTTTGAAGAACTTGTTCTCCCTCCATCGCACCTGGCTTGCATCAAAAAGTGTGATGCATACTGAGCTGGACACTGGCCAGTTAGTATGCATCTCACCCTGTGCACAGGCAGGGTACGATGGGCGCAGAAGGGAAACTTTGCACAGTGATTTTTCATGTAAATTTTGCCTGTTTTTGTTCAAAAATGGATCCTAATTCATCTTTTGTTTATGTTTTAGAGATTTATTGGATCAAGATGGTCATCACATGGTGTGAACGAGAACATGAAGAAGAGGACATGATTTCCTTACATGATCAGGGTACAATTACTGCACTGTGAAATTGTGGCTTGCTAAAATTCTTCCTCATATCTAGCATGAGGCAACAAATCAGTTTGTTGTAGTGTTTTCTCGATGCATGGGATTTGATCAACCAGGTATTCTATATTAGAGGAAAATCCATTCCATTGACAGTTGAGGATATCTACTTTTTTACAGGGTTATCAAGGCGTGGTGCCCCTCTCTCACTATTAGGATCTGCCCGTGGGGGTGAATCTATGAGGGATTATATTCACTAGTTTTGTAGAGATGGATCTCAACCCAGTAGGGACGACAAGATCAATATCTGAGATGTCATTGATCGGCCCTTGAGGACCATTTTATTCACCTTTGCTAGATTGGTTGGTAGCGCGACTCTTCATTTGGCCAACAGATCTTATATGCAATATGCCCTGAATGCCTGGAACCAAAGGTATTCAACTAGTGTGAGGCGGTACTTCTATCATAAAAGAAAAACTCTCAAAGGTAAGGAATGAAAGATCCAAGAACTTTGGCTATGGTTCCATTTTGACTACTTTCGCCTTGGAGAGGATTCCACTGATGCAGCCACAGTATATTTCAATAGGATTTCCAGCACCGAGGGAACCACGGATGCAGAGATGTGTTGATCTCATGGCTAGAAATGTTCATCAGTCACAAATTTCTTTCTCTGATGCCTTCTTTGAGTGGTTCAACTGTCAGGATATGGTCTTTGCAGAGTATCCATACGTTGGGATGGATTTCTGAGGCGATAAGGATTTGGCATTACCGGCTGGCAAGCAGTGGAGTGTTATGGGTAAAATGATTTGACCATATCTTTTTTTATCAGTTTTGTAATGTTTTTGTGTTTTTAAATGTTATCAAGACTAATCAAACTCATATATTTGTGCAGATGTTGGGCCAGTGCAACTAGCAGCATGCCCAAGGGCAGTAGCTGATGTTCTAGTAGGAGAGGCTATAGGGAGGGTTGTCCTTCATGATTTGGACATAGCGGACACCTTGGCAGTGCTGCAGGATTAGATCGAGGGTCTCACTCTTGGTATTCAGGATGTGAGGACCAACGAGTTACCTCTGAGGTTACAACGCCATACTACTGGCGTGCCGAGTCGATGGACTAGGCTCTTGCATATGATCGCACATGCGGTGACATGTTATCACCAGCATCATTAGTCTAGGATGCTTTCCTACATTTTTGAGTTTTTGGGTCATATGACCGATTTTGTCTTGGACACAAAACATTTTGTAAAAACTATAAACAATTATATATTTTTTATTTTCAGAGCTTTATTTTGGTTAAGTTATGCGATCCTAGTGCAAATTTTAATGTGAAATTCTTTTCTTTACAAATGTTGCAAATGTCTATCTAACACGTAATTTGATAATGAATCAGTTAATGTGTTTAAGTTTCTGGAATGTGTTGATATTGAATGGAATCAAACTGTCTTTCCAAAATCCTGACTCATAGGAACATACGATAGATAGCTGGGTTTTGAACGGAATATATGCCAGTAAGCTGTAGAATGACGAGTTGCAAATCTAGCCTGACAACAAGTCGGTGTATGCCATGTGAAATGGCATCAGAGAGAAGCTCCATCAATGTGCTATAATCAGCGATGTTGTTCGTTGATCGACCAATACATATCCCTCTGAAACTCACTAACTCGCCTGCTTGGAGCAAAAATGGCCCAAGATTTAGAAGATAGGTTCCGCATACTATGACTAGCTCCGTCAGTGTACCCAATGAATGTTTCCAAAAACTTCGACATTTGCAATCAATGCAAAGTGGATTACCTAACCAAAATGACAACTCTTAATGAAAACAAAAATGTAACAAAAGAATATTTATAAAGAGATTACTACACTTAATCAAGCATAGTAACGCTTAATATGCAACCCGTTTCGGGGCTGCAATAGTGGAATCCCATCATAATCCACCAGATCATAGGCTCCTTTTATAAATACTTGTTTAACAATGTAGGGGCCCATCCATAATGGTTCGAAATTACCTACTCCCAATTTATCAGAGTCTTGATCGTAAAGCAAGACCAGGTCACCTTCTGAGAAGACACGAGGCTTGAAATTCTTATCAAATTGTGCCTTGACAAGTTTCTTATGAGCTTCATTAGCCAATGTGGCATCATGATGGGTTTCATCCAAGTGGATTAGTTCCAAGAAACAATCCTCTTCCTCCAAATTTTCAAGAAGTAGATCGATTGCGAGCTTGAGAGATGAAATTTCACACTGAATTGGTAAGACAGCTTCCAGACCATACACCAACTGAAAGGGTGTAAATCTAGTTGCATTTCTCACCGATGTCCTATATGCCACAGAGTTGAGTACAGGATTAAGTGCCAATTCCATTTGTGGACTCCAATCATCCTTTGCAGCATGCGCTTTAGGATTTTGTTGATTGCCTCAACCTATTTGTTAGCTTGCAGATAATATGGAGTAGAACTATTGTGGGACAGTCCTAATTTGGCAGTCAATTCAACCATCATGTGATTGTGACTATAGCCTGTGGAATGCCAAATCTAGAGACTATATGATTGAAAAATAAAAGAGCAGCCATTTCGTCGTTGTTGTTTAATGTAGGCATCGCCTCAGCCCATTTTGTAAAATAGTCAACAACGACTATGATATAACCATGTCCCCCAACCGAGGTGGGGTTACATGTCATGAAATCTATGCCCCATTTAGTGAATGGCCCAACAAAAACTACTGGATGCATCGGTGCAAGTGGTAATCTGGTTTTGCAGTCGAAAATCTGACAAGAATGGCAACTTCTGACTGCAATTATGCAATCTTTGAATATTGTGGGCCAGAAGTAACCAACTCGTAAGATCTTTTGTGTTGTAGCATAGCCAGATTGATGCCCCCCACATGCACCTAAATGAAAATCATTCAGGACTTTTTTGGCCTCCTCATGTGTGAGGCACCTTTGCAGAACTGTATCGACACCACGATGGTAAAGTGTATCACTGACGATCATGTAGGCTTGGCTTGGTATCGAGTATGTTGTTGTTCAGAGCGAGAGGTGTTAGGCCTAAAGGTTTGGGTTTGGAGATAGATCAGTATATCTCCATACCACAGATCGCTTGACGATATCAGAAACAAAGTCTCATCCACGATTGATGCTTTAGATGTTAAATCGTTGGACGACAATGGGAGGTCACAAAGTAACTCCACGAAGACTAGAGATTTCTTTGATTTGGATTTTGTGAATTCTAGATCAAACTCTTGCAAAATGGCTATCCATTTCGAATATTTTCCCCCTAGTAATTGACGCAATAGAATGTAGGTCATAGGGTTGCAATATGATAAAATGGTAGTTTTTCGAAAGAGTATATAGTGCCAAAATCTCTGTACTGCTTGAACAGCTACTAGAGCCATCTTTTCAACATAGGAGTACTTTCTTTCTGTATCATTTAAGTTGTAGCTTTAATAACACATAGTATGTTCTATTCCATTATCTTCTTGTACTAAAACCATGGCGATGGTTGTATATGTAGCGGCAAGATACAGGTTAAAGTCTTTGTGATAGTCAAGAGCATACATTAATGATGCTTTTACTAGGGAATCCTTTAAAGCATCAAAGGAAGCTTGCGCAACCTGATCCTAGTTGAAGGGTACTTTTTTTTTCAAAAGATGTCTTTAACCTTTAGTAGGTTCGGCATAATTTGGAATGAACCTCCTTAAAAAGTTTGCTTTCCCTTGGAGTTTCTGAATCTGAAGCAAATTTGAAGGTGGAGGCATGTCAATAATTGCTTGAACCTTACATGGGTCGAGTCGAATTTCGCCCTTAGAAACAATGAAATCAAGTAATCGACCTGAACCAACACAAAACACACACTTGTGTGGATTGAGTCATATATTGTAGTGTCGGCAATGTAGAAATATGGCTCTCAAATGTTGCGACTGATCAATCCACTTTCACGAATGAGCCAGTTGATCATCGAGATACGGTTGAACGATATGCTTGATGTCATGGAAGGCATAATTCATTACCCTCTGAAAAGTTTCCCCGATGTTCTTCAAACTGAAAGGTAGTTTACAGTATGCGAATGTGCCCCATGAACATATAAATGCAGTCTTCGACTAGCCCTGTGGGAAGATATTGATTTGATTGTATCTAGAAAATCCGTCCATGAATGAAAATATTTCGCATCTAGCACATTCATCAATTATCTGGTCGATGAAGGGTGTAGGGTAGTTTTCCTTTAGACAAGCTTGATTTACATCCCTATAATCGACGCACATTCTAATCGTTCCTTTCTTTTTCATCACAAGAACAATATTCGATACCCAATCAGTTAGAGGAACAGGGTAAATGGAACTAGCTTGTAAAAGTTTTCCAACTTCTGCTTTAATGGCATCGGCTTTCTTCGGGTGAATTGGTTGAAGCCATTGTCGTACTAATTTGACATCTGGATACATCTTTATTTCATGTTCAACGATTCTCAAGTCAATGCCTGGAATTTCTTCATATGACCATGCAAAGAAATCTCTGAATTTGTGAAAGAGAGCGCAATATATTTCCAATTCTAAAGGAGAACAAGTTTTGCCAACATGAATATTCTCTACAACATTAGGTTTGATCGAGATATTAATGGTGATATTTTCCTCAATATTGGACAAATTTCACTCGGAATCCACCGCATTTATAGTATTTGATAGAAAATCAAAAACTGAGGGAAGATGAAGGTCACTAGAATAATCTTTGTTGTTATCTTGAAGGTGGGAACGATGGTTGTAATCTTCCCATGGTGCCTCTCGTATCATCATCGACTGAATGATTCCTTCGTCTGTAGAATGTATATGAGACCAAGGATTGGAAGAGGTGCCATACTCCAGAGACCTGTCTATCCAAAAACTTGTTGAGTGTTGTTTTGGGTTCACCACCCAGGCCTAGAAAATTGATTGCTACAAAATTTCTATGGGGCTTGGGGCCAACACCTCTCAATGATCCATACTACCAAAATGATCAGAGTTCTTCTTAATCTTTGTAGAAGATGTCATATGACAAGTTTCCACTTCGGACACTTCCGCCAAACTACTTGGAGGCGGGAGAGAAAAAGTCCCCATTAAGGCGGGGTCTATTAGGAGACCTACTCTGACATTTTTAAGTGATTGAGAGATTCCATGGATCATTGGAATGCTTTCAGTAGCTTGTGAATTGTTGGGGAAAAAGGTTAGTTGGTCAATGATTGTAATTCCACCTTGGAAGGGAAATGCAATCTTTCTAAAATATGTTGACACAACAGTAGCCATAGCATAAATGTAGGGCCTACCTAGTAAGATATTGTAGTCAAGGTTTCCATCAATGACCTCGACTTCAATTTCGACTATCTTGTCCCCCAGTTCAGCTTGCAAGTTACTTAATATCCCATATGGTGTGTATTTTCTTCCATCGAATGCTTTTAATGTCTTTGATGATCGTGACAAGTGTGGTGAGCCTAAAGTTTTCCAGCAACTCATTGACATAATACAAGTAGATGCCCCCTCATCAATGATTGTTCGATGAATAGTTTTGTTGAGGGTTTTTACTTGTATAAGGAAAGTGAGTTGGGTTGGTAACTGAGGTTCATATCCTTGTATCATTGGAATGCTTCCAGTAGCTTGTGAACTATTGGGGAAGAAGGTTAGTTGGTCAACAATTGTAATTCTGCCTTGGAAGGGAAATGCAATCTTTCTAAAATATGTTGACACAACAGAAACCATCGCATAAATCTAGGGCCTGCCTAGTAAGATATTGTAGTCAAGGTTTCCATCAATGACCTCGACTTAAATTTCTATTGTCTTTCCCCCCAGTTCAACTTGCAAGTTACTTAATATCCCATACAGTGTGTATGTTCTTCCATCAAACGCTTTTAATGTCCTTGATGATCATGACAAGGGTGGTGAGCCTAAAATTTTCCAGCAACTCATTGACATAATACAAGTAGATGCCCCCTCATCAATGATTGTTCGATGAATAGTTTTGTTGAGGGTTTTTACTTGTATAAGGAAATCGAGTTGGGCCGGTAACTGAGGTTCATATCATTTATGGTTGGAATCCGTTGGATCGATCCCACCTATTGTTGATAACGAAGCCTGCTTTTGGGAGGGGAAATTTTGCAGTACTTCAAGTGTCAACATATTGGATGGCGATTGAGCTAGATCCTCCACTATATTATAATTATTTGTTGCTTGGGCATGAGGATTAAATGTCGATTTATGTACGACTCCCTTTGGCAGCTTTCAGGTTAATTCTAGAATATGGGCAAAACAACTTGTAGTGAAGTTGTTGTCAAACTACTAGGTTGATCTGTAGCCTTGTTGTTCGACGGTTGTGGATTCCCATAATATTTATTCCTTGTTGATATCAAAGCATCATTTTGTTGTTTTGATATGGATAGCATAAGCACTTGGGATGGGGAACCATTATCGGTAGCAACCAAATTAGTTTCTGGGTTCGGAAACGGATCAGTCAACACCGCTGATTTACTTGAAGTCTTTAAAAACTTTGCAATCTCAGCTTGGTGTGGAAAATCTCTCATATGATGCTCATCACTACATATCAAACATGGATAATGAGGAGGCAGTTTCTTTTGCCCAGCAAGGTTTCCAGAAGATTTCTCAGGAATCAAATCTTCCTGTTTCTTCTTTTTATTTTTCCCTTTCTTCTTGCCCCCTAGTTTCTTTGGTTCTTTTCCCTTGTCAGATGACATGACATTAACCTCCAAGGCAAGAAGTTTGTCATTTTATTTTTGACTAGAAACTACAAGGGCTTCACCAGATGGAGCCTTTGCGGTTTGCGTACTTGAGGTACCAATCACACCATCACCATCATGAGAGTCCCTGTTTGATTTAGGAGGGGAAGGAATGAAAAATTCTGGTCTAGGAGCATCAGAAATTTTGTCGTAGAGTGTGCCAGACTGAGTATAGATCAAGTCTAAATATTGTCCATGAGCAATGACTTGCTCTTCAATGAAAACTCCTCCCTTCGCCACATATTCAGTAATAGAAGGTAATAATGAGTTAATAAACCACTCAGCTAGGAGCTGATTAGGAACATATGTCTTTACCATTCGATGACGATGTCACCACTCATGAATATGATCAAATATGTGAGTGGATATTGTCTGTTTAAAGTTGGTAAGGAGTTCCGTTCCCGTTTCGTACCTTATGGGTAACTGAAAGTGGGTTAGAAAAGTAGTGGCAAGGGTGCTGAAGTTATCAAATGAAGCTCTAGGCAATTCAATATACCATTTTGCTGTCGGACCAGTTAACGTTCGCTGAAAGAGGTGAAGTCTAATCAAATCATCATTTAGCCTGGAGTTAGATGAGCACCACAAATGAAAATTCATTACATGATTTGATGGATCTTCACTTGGATTTCCATTGAATTTAGGAATATCGGAGGGAAGTTTATTAGGAATTGTTGGCCACCAAGGTTCATAAGAAATTGGATCATTCATTAGCCAGTTCAAATCTGGTAATTCTAGAGTTGCTACAAAAGGCAATTGTTGATTCAGGTTTGGTGAAGCATACCCAGGATAAGATGGGATCGCCTGAGCAGTAGGTCTTTGCATACCAAAATAATGTATATGATGTTGATAACTTTGATAAGGTTGATGGGCATAACCATTATAGTATGGTTGTTGATAACCGTTTTGAAAATGTGGTTGTCCATTACCTACAAAGCCCTGTTGCTCAGGTCCTTGGTAAGCTTGCTGGAATTGCGGATGTTGATATTGCACTAGCCATGGTTGTTGGACCATTTTCTGTTGCCCAATACTGAGTCATTCCAGTTAAGGAAGTAGTAATCTGAGGTTGTGATTGGGCCATAGAGACAAGAGGTTGTCGTATTAAAACCTGAGAGACTTGAGGTTGACATACAACAGGTAGTGCTTGTACTTGTGACACAGTCACAATAGCAGGTGTAGTGGTAATATTCGACACAGTTTGGGCTGGTTGCATTAAATATACAACCCTTGGCTGTTGAGGCAGTATTGGTACCCAACCACTGGATGTAATTCCAGTTTCACTTGAATTTTGTTGTGAACTCTCATATGGTTGTTCTCCAGGAGGGAACAATGAAAAAGCATATTTCCCCCCATATGGTGGCAATCCAGTGCTCAAAGGATAGATCGGTCTTTGAAGACTGGGCTGCCCAAATTGAAACTGGTATGCAGGATCAATTTGTTGAGTTTCAACATAAGAAATGCCAAATAGGATCCGGATGAACAAAAAGGAATCGACCATGTCGTTGAAACAGTCCCTGGGTGGATTTCATCTAGTGATTGATAACTAGTTGGGACAGATGGTATACTAGCAAATATCGTTGGAGTGGCAACAGGAAGTTCTATTGTGGTTGTATCAAATGACATAGTCTTAGATTTTTATGGTTGCTCAGACATATTTAGTCTATCCAAAATATTTCCTAGTGATTCGACAGGAACTTGCGATGAAGGATGATTAAAAGAACTAACATCAGTAGTAGAAGGATATAAGTGGATCCCAGCTCCAATATGCAATGGGGTACTAGATGGAAGATCCTCTACTATCTCTTCTAGTCCAGGTGGAAGAGGTAGACCATCGGCTCTGTAAAATATTTCTGGAGCCAAAGAAGGTATAGCTTCCGCAGTAATAGACACTGGAGCGATGACACCTTCTAAATTCTGGAACTATACTCCCAGATGTTCAGGTAAGTGAACTTCAGTTTCTGGATCAGCTCTAGATGGAGTTTTTTTAGGTATAGAAGTGTCTACCATTACACTAGGATTAGTTCTAATGTCCTCTTGTAACCGCAGAGCTTCTTCTGTAAAGGCAGATGTACCAAAAATGATCGAAGTAACTGTAGTCTCTGATGATGTTGAAACACAAGTTTCAAATAAACCAGGAGAATTGGACTCAGTTAAATGAGACTGTTTTTCCCGGAATGGTTTTGTTTCCAGAGTCAAAGATGGTTGACTTGCTAGTCTTCGTGAACGATGGGGTTTTGATTGACTTTCTTCCATGATTTTTGATTACTTGATCAACTCAAAATTAAGGGGAAAAATGTTATTCCGTATTAAATAAATTTTAATGACGCTTTGACACAACTTTGCTTTTTCAATTTTAAAGAGTTGAGAAAAAGATAAAGATGACTCTAGTCCCCTTCAATTTTTAATGATACTAAAGTGACACATGCTCAGATGGAGCTTTTCTTTTAAGGAGTCAAAAAGGAATGAAAGTGACTACTCTGGAAATCTAAATAGAGGGATTATCAAACCAATCACAAAACTGCAATATACAACTTGGTGGAAAATTAAAGAGAAATTACCAAGGACTTATGTATGGTAGTCAATCTTCCCGAATGCTATGTTCAGTGCATTGTGATCAATAGGGTGATAGACACGACTTCCTATGGATAAAGGATATTAGCATATTGTGGTCTCCCAAAATATACTCGACGGTATGGGGAGCACAAGTCCGTACTAGAACTTATCGTATCAAAGAGGAGGAATCACCCAACCTTTGATGAAAATGATAGTTACCAGGTTTTACAACATTGGAACACATCTCTAGCCTAGACTTCTAGATGTGTTTTGTTAGGTTTTAAAACGTTGTTATGTTCATTGAGATTTATTTTAGAGTTGATCTTGTTAAGAAGTTTGTATTTCAAGGTTCATCACATGATGTAGATGTAAAATTCCTAAATATGCAGTCTAAAATGATAAACAATCGTTGTTTTCTTTTAGCAATGAAAATCCTAGCTACTAAGGAAAGAAGATTACGATTCTTTCAAACAGAGAGCAAAGAGAACACACTAAATGCACTTTTCCTAAATCATTTTCTACACACAGTCTAAATGCAAATGCAAATGCATGTATTTGTTTTTTGTTTCCTTAATGTGAGAATGCCAAAAATGAAAACTAAGCATAGATCTGAACTATTTTCTTCAAAGTGACATCTCAGCAATTTCTTTTCAAAATGAAAGGAAGACTAAAATGACACTTTTTGAGTTCGAATAGAAAACTTCTTTCGACACTTCAAATATTAACAATTAAAATAAAATACAATGAAAAAAGTACAATCAACTATCTAGAGGAGGAAGACTTTATGACACTCTTCTTTTTGACTCAAAATTACAGTTACGACACTTTTTTGCATCAAAACGATGGACAAATACATAAAAACATTTACTAATCCTTATCAATATAGGCTAAACAATGTAAAGGAAGGAGGTTTCAGCAATGAGATACTGATCATAAGCATCAAAACAACTGAATAGAGCTGAAAACAAGGAGAGAAAACCCAAATTTCAAAGAGAGAAATAGTATTACTTAGTCATCGTACTTGTGTTTCTCAGAATCAGGGATGCATCTCACCTGCTACACACGAGAGATGTGATGCATACTGGTTTCCAGTTATAGATAGTGCGATGGGCTAGGGAGCGAAACTGAGTTGGGTTTTTGCTCAAAATTTGTAGCTAAGTTCAGTGATTTAAGTTGAGCTATGATGGACAGTAAAAACAAAGTACAGGGGTATGATCTTAGGAGGTTATTGAGCTACCACAAGGGTGTTTAGGATGCTTGTAAGTCAGATGTTCAGTTCATAAACCAACCTAGATATTGATAGAAGAAGCATTCATCTACTTTGCAATTGCATAGCAAGAGCAATTTGAAGGCTATCTGGCTAACTTCAGACTCTGTCTATAGTTTATAAAGAAAACAAAAATAACAAACAAACAAACTACTCGGTCCCCAGTGGAGTCGGCATTTTGTTTCTAGGAAAACTAGTGTCTTTTCGATCTACTAGTCCCACTAAGATTGGTAGCTATCTTAGAAACAAACAATCAAAGCACTTTATGATTTCCTTTATGTATGATAGATAAGAGAGAAGCAAAGGGGACCAACCTGGATCTTCTGCTTAACTCCTTGCTTGATTTCTCTCTCCCTTGATAGAGTTTGCAACTCCTCTCCTACCTGTCCCGCTTAGAGAATACCAGTAGAGACAAAGTAAAAAAAAACATCAAAGCATCTCGATCTATAATATTATAAACAATGCAGAATTAGAAATACATTGACCATACAATTTCATTCACAAATAACAAGATTCACAATACATGATTATATGGAGGAAAACTCAAAAAAACTTTGTTAATAGTAGAAGGGAGGATTACGACCCAGTTGTCTGATCCAGCATCAAAGCCCTCTTCACCTCATGAAAAGCAAGATCACCCAACAATACAATGCTCCTTCTCAAAGACAAACTATCAACACTTCCTTACAAATTACAAAATTCTAGCCCCTTAGATCTCTCAGATGAGAGATCCATTTATAGATGTTTGCAGAGGTGTGAGTCATCTCTAGGTTTTTGATTAGTGTCATTCCACTTGCATTTATTAGTTCCACTTGGAGATTTCTTGGATCTCTTACTCATCTCTGGGCATATTCAGAGAGGCAAGTGTCATAGAGGAAGTTTCTAGAAGATTCCACGAGCATCCACTTAGCAAACTACCTCAGAAATTTGTCCATTCTCGCTCATCACACCCCACAGAAGGCCTCTTCTGTATGCATTACAACTGGCTAGTGTAGGAGTTAGTATGCATCGCACCTTGACCAAGGAGCTGTCAGCATGGTCCATTTTTGGCCAGTTCTGAGTGGTTTTTCAGGTGGAACTTCTGGGAAATGATGTAATCAGTTGACCATGATCTTTTAGGGTATGAAACAACACTTTTAGGGGTTAAAGAGCCCTTGTTTTATTGACATATGTGATTGGGGTTGAAGTGCCCAAATATGTCTATAACAGTAATAGCTACAACATGAAACAATGCAAAAGCATCATGAAAAAAATCAAGACAATCATGCATAAGGGACACAAGTGTTTCTAGTGGAAACTCTCAAGGGAAGAAAAAACACCCTACTACTTTACTTCTTTCTTCTTTGTGGATATTCAATCTCTTTCACATTCATATGCTAGCTCCAACTAGCTATGAGCCACTAATCCTCTATATAAATTTTGTCGGCCACTACTAACAAGGATCCACCACCCCTACAACAATTTGTTGGCCACTAATAGCTAGGAATCCCTAAATCCTTGTACATCTGTTTGCTAACCACTACCAACTAGGAAGCCCCAAATCCCTATCTTAGAAAGCCACCACTTTTTGGAGGCACCAACCTCCACAATCAATATGGGCCACCCTTTCATCCATTTTCATACTAGACCCAAATACAATTTGCTCAACATAAAACACCATTGCTAAACCAACTCTCTCTAATAAACAACTAGCTCAATAACCACTCTTCTCTTCAAACCCCAACATCATCATTAACCCAACACATCAACTCTCTTAACAACATACAACAATCTTGACAACAAAATATATCAATACCAAAACATTACAAGGATTTACAACAATACAAGAACACATCAATCCTTCAGACTCTTAGACATACATCAATAACATCAAACCCTAATGCATTTCATCAACACTCTAACTTAGCTATACAAAAACATCACTGCAACATATTGTAATTTAACCTCAAAATCCCCCATATTTAGCTATAAAAATACTAGGAACAAGACAATGTTCATGATAAACTATTGTTAGCAATACAGTGACAATGTGAGGCTCATGAAAAAAATAAATAGTGCCCAAAAATGTACTACTCAAGACCTCTGCAACAATCACTTAATCACCTCAAGACGTCTGATAAGGTTTCCCTTACTCAACACACTCTACAGATTGTAACCCACGAGCCCAATTTATGCACACGGTACTAGAAATAACATGACAAGGAATTTTAAACTCTTTCTCTAAGAAATAATTGAACCCAATCAAACTCCATGTTTAGCCATGTGTCCTAGCCAAATTAAATCATATATATTCCAAAGCACAAAAAATTATGCTACTTCAACCATGCACTCTGTTTCTTGTCTTATGCTTCCCATCTTGTGCAAGGATCACACATATGTTACAACTCTATAAATGCCCTCTGCCATATATCACATTCTATAAGAGGTGCATTCTCACTATGCACTCCTAATCAATTCACTACAAGTTACACCTTAACACACATATACACATGTTAGTTTCTATTTTCACTGTCAGTCATGTTGTCTAAAAAAAGGTTGTAGATGTACCATTTAAACTAATTTACTCCACGCATCAATAACTCCATCTCATCAATGTATTTCATCACCATGGGGGACCAAATCAAATGATCAAATGGAACCAAATCAAGCAAGCCAAATCCATTATAACACCTTCATTTTGGACCAAAACAATATTAAAAATGTTCCATTCACTTTTGAGACCAAATCAAACCATGCCACTTCAATGACCAATAATTAATTGCATTCCATAACTCATTGCTTCGAAACCATGGGAAATTTGCTAGATTAGCCTAAGGTATTTCCTTTCCACCACCCACAAGTAGTGCCACAGTCACATCTCACCAAGCCAAAGAAAATTTTTGTGTTCAGGAAGAAGCAATATTGTTGCATTTCTACAAGTGTCACAGGCATAACTAAGCAAGCTAGAGACAATCTCTATAACTCACCCAATTCCACCTTCTTTTAATTAGCTCAACTTTAGGGTTTAAGTTTTTCCTCCAACCTCTAACAAGCACCTACAATCAACATATTAAAACCATGCATAAGAATATCATGAATACTAGGTTGACATCAATGCCAACATGCCATAATGCCAATAATGAATGCTAATATGACTTAGAATTGAACTACCTCATTAATCCTTTATTTTAGTTACATGATTATTACAAGTATACCTTCACCTATTTGATAAATATTTGCATAAGTATACATTCACCTATTGGATAAGTATTTATATTATTGAAAGTGTAAGAAATACATGGAAATATTTTTTGGTTTAGTTGGAATTTCTACTTATTAAATTTAAAGTAAGATTCATATCTTAAATAAATTATTAAACATATAATATATTTAATTTTTCACCAAACAAATTTATTTTATTAATTTAATTACGAAAATTATTTATATATTTGTGATGCAAGAAAGTGTTCCCTCTGCGGACAGAGGCAACCCCTCTAGCCCTAGAGTGGGTCTAGTCACAAACAAGGATAGATCAACAATAGATTTCCTTAAATAGTTAAAGTTGGAGGCCTACCTTAATCAGTGGTCGATGGAGTTCCATTGCGTTGCTCCAGCTTCCGCTTCCTTCTCCTAAATGAGTGATCAACCTGAAACAAAGCAAAGGAAATACAACAAAGCGCGTAACCGGAAACAACAATGAACTATTTACTCACAAAGTCAAGAAGTCATGAGCTATAATAAGAGTAAGCTTACAACCAAAGTCTTGACGTCACAAGCCTTCTTAGAGGGATCCATCCAGCATGTTCTTCAAGCATTCACTCTTTGAAGATGGATCTCCCAACATACAAAAGTCTCTCTCTCACTCATAAGTTTTGCATGAAATCAAAGGCACTTCACAACCTTCCCCAAGCTATCAACACTCTCACACTTATCACACTCACACTAGCTATCTATCAAAAGCACTAACAGCACTGCTCAAACCAAGAATTGTCCAACTACCAACAATTAGCTGATCATATCAAAAGTGAGTGTTTAAATAGGAGAAGTAGCCTCCATGAAAGGGGAAGAGAGAGCTTATCACCAAGGAAGGTAGCACAATTGATGGTATTGCCATGCCAGGGAAGGAAGGGCGACACAACCTATGCCAACAACCAGGTCTGGAGTCATCCAGAAGGCCGACTGTTGGAACAAATTCACCCAATCTGGATCATCACGGGTACATAATTGAACTTCAGCACTGACATCGCGAGTGAGCAACGTAGAAATTCAGATCATCACCAAATATAATAAGCAACCTTGCATTGGAGGATGAAATCGGACCATCATGGGAGTCAAGTGTACTCCCACACTGGCAGCGTGGTTGGACTATTTAGGAGTGCCATTCAGTGCATTTATTAAGCCCATAGTTGCAATGAGGCAGATAACTTAGGAAAAGTGGGTAAGTTGGCATGATCGGAGAGCATTTGTTCAACATGAGCATGTTTGACTTAGACACATGACACAGTAGATGGATTGGGCATGAAGGCAGTGACAAATTATTGTGTAACAGGATGCCCCCTAAAGCATGAATCCCGAGAGAGTGGGAAGGGTTAAATGCTTTACAAAACTGGCTGAGCTGGAACACCATCCGGAAGAACCTATAGGTGCAAGTACAACTAATATCTCTAATAGTGAAATACATGTAGTCTAGGCATGGACACAGCCATCCAGAAGACATATGAACCAGGTCTGTGGTACGAACACAGCCATCCAGCTAATAAGACCATGATAATGATAAAGGTATGGTCACAACTACCCATCAAAACTCAGGTATGGTCGCAGCCATCTATCAATGAGTCATGTAATCACGAACCAATCCATGCAGCCCAAACATGTGTGATCTGAGTTTGGGGTCTTGAACCCAACCAATGATAGCACAAGTTCTAACATGCAAATAGAGGTGTTGAAGTTAAGCATGATAGAAAATCGCTTGATTACCGGTCAATGATGTAAACCATTAACAAGCACGAGAGAAACCACGAATAATGCTAATGGTTCTTAAGGTATTGTCTAGTACAATCCACGAAGTGTGAAGAATGAACTAAAGTTGAACACCCGTGGAATCACCCAATTGGCAACCAATGATGTAAGTCGACCGTCAGGCGCGAAGAACTTGCCATTGAAGCACGCAAGCTCCAAGGTACCAAAGGGATCTCTGGATCAATCTCCTAGATAATGAGCTGATGTCGACAGGAGATGACTTGTCGTAGGAGGGACATATTGTTTCCCCCATCAATGATGCGAGACAAGGAACAAGCGATAGATGGTGAAACAGAGTATCAGAGGAAAAGGCAAGGATGTAAACTGCAGAAGGATTATACTCTTGAACATGTCGGCAACACGACTCTTGAGGGTGGCAGCATTCAGTTACCAAAGGATCAAAGGCTTGAATGGAAACAACATAGATCAGATGGAATGAGGCTAAATGACAACCCAAACCCGCGGAAGGCCAAATGAAGATGTATGGATATCCCAACCCAAAAAGAAGCAGAAGTGTCGATGTTCAAGAGTGACTAGCTGCCATAGACAATCAACGATGTTTTCCAAATTTTCCCACACCATTTCTGGCAAGTACCCCAATTATTTTTTGAAAACAAGCTTGAAGGGGATAGCATATGCTTGTGATATAAGTTCGACCTTCGGTCGAATCCAACCTAGTAATAGTTTAACGATCCTTAGGGAGGAGAAGCTCGAGTCTCATCATGGTGACGAGTCCAATGTCGCCAAGGTTTAACGAGTCCGACATAGGAAAAACTCGGAGTCTTTTTCATGTTTAGTGAGTTTGAAAAAGACACGAAAAAGAAAACTCCAGGGGAGTCCTTTTTCATAAAGTTATGTCTTTCGAGCCCGAAAAAGTATAAAATGATACTTGAAAGAACCGCTTGACCATTGCGATCAAGGAGTACTTTTCGTGATTAGTGATTTCAACCCGAAAAAGTAGAAAAGCGATCGAAACCACGTCGTTTCATAACCAGTTAACGAACGTGAAACAACAAAAGCCCGACAATCTTTTCTCATTTACACGGTCAGAAAAGAGCTTAAATCAGACCGCCTCTCATTTCATTTAATGAGTCAAAAGGAACAACTCAGCTATATTTTCATTTTTTGAGTCAGAAAAGAGCGTAAA
This sequence comes from Pinus taeda, assembly GCA_000404065.3. Taxonomy (NCBI): domain Eukaryota; kingdom Viridiplantae; phylum Streptophyta; class Pinopsida; order Pinales; family Pinaceae; genus Pinus; species Pinus taeda. The sequence continues at coordinate 45,750 of APFE030406976.1, read as the reverse complement.
AGATGACTTGTCCTAGAGGAATGAGTGGTATAAAGGGTAGCAACTGGTTCCGGCAATGGTGGAACTGCTCAAAACATGTAATGGTCAAGAGGCTGGCTAATAAAACCACTCATCGTTGCGGTTCCTAAGGAAAGGAAAAACAACCAAGTGAAAGCATATGATCGGCCAAAGAGATGGTGGCAATGGAATGAAACAACCAAGGCTCTTCTAGCAAAATTTAGCGGATAAACGGAAATCACGAGATGTAAATCAGGCATGGGTTCATTTTTACACAAGCTTGAACCATGGAGAACTCTGCTTGGATTCAGTTTCATGTTTACACAAGATTGAAAAAAATACTATGCTTGTTATGAGTTCGCATGCCCCCAGGCGTAATGACACAAATCGAGGTACATGCCCCCAAGCTTCATTGCATTCAACGAGGTGGATGGAATGAAGGTTCACTTTCGAGATCTTGGAAAGACTCGACTTGGATCCTATGATATCTTAAGCAAAGAATCGATGTGGAAAGTGAGTTGTTTCATTTTCTAATGAGGTTGACACGGTAAAAGAACTATCCTCAAGACTCCTTGTTTCATTTTTTAACGAGCTTGACACAAGACAAGGCACTATGCTCATGACTCCTTGTTTCATTGGCCAGATGAAAACATGGATCCCAAGAGGTCTTCATGGGATGGAAGAAATGCACTCTGGGAGGAATACATGTCATGAGGCACTAATGAAAGATCGGGTTCCAATGCCCCCAGTACATGATGTACAAGACCATCTGCATGATCATTAGTAGAGGCAGAGACAGAACGAGTAGCCACATAATTGACCTGCGACAAAGAAGGTACTGCTTGCAAGCAAGAACCAAGAGGGGATGACGGTTACGTAGGAGGCACCGAGGGACTAAAGAATGATAATTAATCTATGGTCACCACTCTTCCGTCGTGTGGAAAACAAACCACATGGAAAAGTGAAGAGACGAGGGCCCCCATGGCATAAACATGGTCACAGCCAAGGAAAAGACTAAAATCTAAAGCGTCTTGGACAATCAGTACGTCTAGATAGATAGTTTTGCCTCCCAAAGTAATAGGGAACTTCAGAAGGATCCCTAATGGTTGACTGGTTCCTCTGTCAAACACTAACAGATTCTGTGCGACCGGCACAAGCTGTGGGGAGCCCAAAGTTTGCCAAGTAGTGGAAGGCATAAGACTGACAGATGCACCCTCATCCAAGACAGTGCCAGGTACTGCCTTATCATAGGCATGTACTCTAATCTGAAAAGGCACATGGGATGGAAGGCAGAATGCAGTCAAATTACTCCAGTAAAAGGAAACCACTGAACTACTTGGTGGGGGAATCGTATGATTGCCCCCCTGCTCTACAGGAATCGAAGAAGGGCCCTCTTGACCAACGGGGATAGGAGGGTTGTTTTTAGATTAAGGATAATTTGACAAGATAAGAAGAACATGAGCATGACGCTCTTCGGAAATAGAATGATCAACAGGTGCTAAACCCAAGTTGACACTCTCTCTGACCAATGGTTGGTCTAGAACAGGCTTAGCACAACCAGGTTCAGAAGGAGGAGGACGGACAAGAGAATAATCTAAGTCAATCTCTTTATTGACAGGGAGAGGGTGTGAAGAGAGCCTCTAATAACCAATGGGAAGTTGGAGTGAAGAAGCTGTAAGACTTTCCAAAATGGTAGAAGCTTTATCCATGAGCGGACAAAGGTGAAGGGGATGGTTGCCTTCACATAGCCTACGGGGGAATTGAATCTTCCCTTTCTTCTTACCGTTTCCAGTTGATAGGGTAGCATCATCATGAGCTTCATAGGATGATGAGGGATGAGCCGGATCATGAGACCATACTTCTAAGATCTTAGGAATGTCAAGACAATCACGAAGAAGATGGTCACCCTTGCATAATTTACAAGGAAACTTAACCTTCCGCGGAGGAGCAGAAGGTGGTCCGACCTAAGATGTACTTGGAGCAGTAGCTGCACAGGTGGCCTCATGTTTATTAGACTTCTTCTTCTTCTTCATCTTCTTCTTTTTCTTCTTCTTCTTAGTCTCCTGGTTACTAGATGCAAAACTTTCACCAAGAGAAGGAGGAGAGGAGGAGGAAGAAATAGGGGAAGAAGGCATGGGGTCAACCTTGGAATCATCGTGCCATGGTTAAAATGAAGAAGATGGTGGAATAGGAGTCGTGATGATCGAGACCACCGAGGTTGAAAACAAACATACGGGCAAACTGATGGTTAACCTATGAAAAGACAATGTTTCCATATACAGAGCACCGACATTTCCAAATGAAGGAAACAGACCAGGATTTTCATCTGGGGGAAAACCTTGGCCAGTAGACTCGAGGAATGTTTCCATTGAGAACGAGCTTTAAAAACACAATTCTCACAACCAAGAACTCGAACTATTACCAAGAATATTTTGTGGGCAGTAAATTTTATGACGCAGGAACAAAACTTGACCTTTTCATGTTTCAAGAGTCGAGAAAAGGATGAAAAGGTGACTCTATCTCTTTCGAGGTTTAATGAGCCTGAAAGGACAAGTGCTCAGATGGACCTTTTCTTTTAGGGAGTCCAAAAAGGAATGAAAGTGACAATTTTGGAGAACTATGCAAAAGGTTTACCAACAACCCGTAAAACTGCATATACACCTTGGCAGTCGTATGAAAACCAAGGACTTTCCGTACGGCAGTCAATCTTCCCGAATGTTGCATTTGGTGCGTTACAGTGTGCAAGGTGGCAGACATGGCTTCCTAAGGATATAGGATGATAACCTAGTGGGGTCTCCCAATATATACTCGACGACACATGGGAGAACAATTCTGTACTAGACCGCTATTGAGTCACAGAAGGAGGAATCACCCAACCTTGAGTGAGAACAATAGTGACTAGGTTTAACGACGCCGGAGCACGTCTCTAGCCTAGACCTCTAAGTAATGAGCGTTATGTTCCAATGCGTTGTTAGATTTGTTCAGTTCATTTTAAGGTTGATCTTGAATTATGTTTCAGTTTCCAGGCCCTACCGTATGTATAGAACAAAACCTAGGATGCAGCTAAAATGAATAAAACATATTTTTCTTCAATGAACACCTACCTACAGAAGGGTAGAGGGATCATTCCCAAACCAAGGAAACCAAGACAAGCGAATTCAAACACTAAGAACGACAATGCATCAATACACTAATCTCACGATGCATCGATACTACTAATGAAAGATGTAAAATTCGCTTTCCAATTTCTCAAACATGAAAATTCGTAATGCAAATGTACTTTCACTTTTGTATGCTAAATGAATGAAAAAATTTTATTTTTATTTTTTTTTGAATTTAAAGAGACAAACAAACAAGTGTGAACTGATCAATCCAAACAATTGTAATATATGCTTGGTAGTGAAGAAATTGAATCAACATAAAAATTTGGTTCAATAATCGACACTAAAAATCAACCAATAAGAAAAAAAGCAAGGAAAGAGTCTCAAGCAAATCACAAGACAGCTGTGGATGAACCTTGAATAGACAAGTAACCCAAGCAAACGGTTTCTCGACGAAACTTCGAAAGGGCTAGGTCACATGGTCTAAAAACACAAGACTCACTCAATGAAATCAAAGAGACAGTACCCTAACCAAAAGCAATCAAAACAAGCGAATGAGAGACAAGAAACAACATGGGATAAGCAAGATTGATGAATTCAGGAGGTAAAGTTATAAAACATGTTGGCATTATGATTCAGGTGTTGTCCTTGATGGCAACTCACTCAAAGGTTTGATACAGGTGATGGCAACTTAATCTGATGGCAGTCTAGAGCAGTAGATCAAAAGAGAGATATACGCAGGATGACCGTGATGAAAGTGTGTATATACGCGGGTAATCAGAGCAAAAGGCGTGTATACGTACACACGCAGGTGCACAGAATGAAAGGCACGTATATGTTGGAAAACTTACCTTTGGTCCATGGCGGTTAGTCCTTGGAACTTGAACCTATGGTTTTGGACCATGGTACCTCGTCAGATGTGTTGATCCCTGGTATTGGGTTCATGGTATTGTTTCTACATGGTTTTGGACCATGGTATTGAGAGAAGCCTAAACCTATATAAGGAGAAGATCATTAGGTCAAGAGGAGGTGCAAGTGTGAGCAAGTGATGAAGATCTGATAAAGTGTGAGATCCAGATGCTGGTTATGGGTTGGTGATGTCTTGCTTGATCTGAACCAAGGAGGCACTCATGTGAAGGATGATGAATGATGGATTGGGATCTCAAGGCTTGGAATGATTATCTTTATATGGGTTGAGTATAGATAGACTAGATCTATTGATGCATGTTTATGAATGTTATGATTTGGGTATGTTCTGATGTGTGAAGTAGCTGCAAAGTTATGAGGTTGAATTTGTAGATCTGTACGCGGGTTGTCCTTGGTAAAAGGGCGTATACTCGCAGGTTGGGTTCGTCCAAGTAGCGTACACATTATGAGAGTTGGTGTTTCAGGTTGCTGTTGATTTTAGTGGTTGTTGCAGAGTTGTGGGCTCTGGTTGTGTTCTGTGACAGGATTTCAGTATTGGGTGATTCAGAGATTGATTGTATTGCAATGGTGATTGTTTTATGGATCCAGTTTGAAAATTGATGAAATGTGGTCCGTGGATGATTGTAGGTTGGCACCTACATACTGGTAAACATATTGGCCAGTACAAGAGCCAAGGGGGTTGTAGCTCCCTTCCAGGAGCAGCTGGAAAATGAGTGAAGGTTGCAGCCTTCAGTAGGCCAGCGCCTACGTACTAGTAAATGGAACGGCTAGTACAAGAGCTAAGAAGGTTGCAACCTTCTGCAGGTAGAAGCCTGTGTACTGGTAAAGGACTGCACTAGTACATTGTAAAAGAAGTTTCTTATTAATGGAAGATAGAAACAAATTGCAGCAGGTGGTTTTCACCCACATTGGGTTTCCACCTTATATCATGGTGTTCATGTGTGCTCTTTATGTGTGATGACCTGTTCAATTTACTGCACCTAATTACTATTAATATGGTTAATAATGTTCTGATGCATTTACTGAAGATAAGTTAACTGAATCATAAGATTACTGCATGTACACTGGTTGCATTTAACACAGTCGCGTATATACGCAGATATCCTTAACCGAAGTCGCGTATATGAATCTGAGTATGTAAAATGAAAAAGTTTTACTGAATTGATAATACTGATTCACCCCCCCCTCTCAGTATTATTTTCAACAGGGCTCTCCCAACTCATTTCTCAATTGCAGGCAGATCCAAATTCCACCAAGGGCTACTCGTGGCAGGATGATATTCTTCGCTACAAGGACAGAGTCGTAATATCACCAGCATCCAGCTTCAAAAGTCGCATTTTGGTAGAAATGCACTCATCTTCCATTGCAGGACATTCGAGCTTTCAGAAGACGTATGCTTGCACCAGAAGATCATTTTTCTGGACAGGCATGAAAAAGGACATCCTTACCTTCGTAACCGAATGTGATGTCTGTCAACGCCACAAAGGGGAAACTGTCAACACACCTGGCACATTACAACCATTGCCCATTCTGGCATCAATTTGGATGGAAGTTTCTATGGATTTCATTACAGGTCTTCCAAAATCAGGGAACAAGTCAGTCATCATGGTGGTTGTGGACCGATTTTCGAAGTATGCTCATTTCTGCGCTCTTCCCCACACGTTTACACCAACCTTGGTTGCTCAAACTTTCATGGATCAGATCTTCAAATTGCATGGCATGCCTATTTCTATTGTGTCCGACCGTGACCCGAACTTCACCAGCAATTTTTGGCAGGAACTCTTCAGAATCCAAGGCACTCAACTAAAACTCAGTACTTCCTACCATCCGCAAACAAATGGTCAAACTGAAGCCATCAACAAATGTCTAGAAACCTACCTTAGGTGTTTTACTTCAGAAAAACAACACCTTTGGGTACAGTGGCTTCCTCTGGCAGAATGGTGGTATAACACCAACTATCATTCCACCACCAAAATGACCCCCTATGAAGCAGTATACGGTCAACTCCCGCCCTCACCTACTTCATATCTCAAGGGATGATCAAAAGTCCAAGCAGTGGATAAACTCCTACAACACCGCGCAACTATGCTCGCCCATCTTAGAGAAAATCTTCATCAAGCTCAGAACCGCATGAAGCAACAGGTAGACCAGCATCGCTCAGAGCGCCACTTTCAAGAAGGGGATCAGGTCTTTTTACGGCTCCAACCATACAAGCAAACATCACTCAAAGACAAGGGATGTCAGAAACTCTCTCCCAAATCTACGGACCCTATCAAGTACTTCAACGCATTGGAGAAGTGGCCTACAAGTTGGCCTTGCCACCTACTGCAAAAATCCATCCAGTTTTTCATGTCTCATGCCTCAAGAAAGTGATTGGGAACAATTGCAGAATTCAGACTAGTCTCTCGGAATTAGACGAAGAAGGATCCATCTGGCTTCAACCAGAACAGGTCCTCGACACACGAGTCAAGCAACTGCGCGGCCGCATGATTAAGGAATTCCTCGTCAAATGGAAAGACACCTCTCCAGAAGATGCAACTTGGGAACCAGCCACTATTCTACAGCAGTTTCCGCAACTTCAGCCTTGAGGACAAGGCTAGTCTTAAGGGGGTGGGCATGTTAGGGTCCCACCCTAACCCCCTTATCCATGTAATGGGACCACATCATAGTCAAGAGTCAATAAAGCCCATATTAATAATTGTAAGTGGTTAATCCGCAATTAATAATGGAACCACAGTTAGTTGCAAATGGGCCGTAGTATTAGATAAATGGTATTAATATACACAGTATTGGCCCGTGGTATTGCACGTGCAGGAGTCATATATAAAGGATAGAAACTCCTTGCGAGGAGCATTGTGTGCTTATTTTGTAATCGAGCTCTGCTCTATTGGAGGTTTCCCCCTCGAAGAGGCAAGTGAACATTACTCTCTGAATAATAAATTCATTGCTATTCTGTGTTTTGGGTATCTTTTCTTCGCATATTCTGTATTCTGGGTCTCTTTTCTTTGCATATTCTGTATTTGGGTATCATTTGCAGGTTAAGAGCATAACAGTGAGAGACTATCAGTGACATTGCACACTAACTATTGACGTGGGTTGAACATTGCACAAGAACTCTCTTGATGGAATGTAATAGGCTTGTTCTAGCTTACGTGAAAGAATGCGTTCATGAATTCATTATAGACTAAGCATGTGTGAGCAAGTGACTTTGACACTTATAATCGAAGAAATGATCTCAAAGACTTAATAGAGCATTAACTGACCAAGAAGTGACTACGGAATGACCGATCGAAAGATCCACAGTAGGCTCCAGAATTCAAGTATAGTCAAAATTTTGGAGGGTGTTTGTTGCAACAACAACACTTGGTGACGCACTGGTAGAATTCTAGCTTTTATGCCTTGGTAAATTCTTTGTGTAGGGTCTAGTTCTTCAAGGATTATTGATTCATCATTCATATTACTCCATCTTGCCCACTTACTCCTTATGTAAACATATTCCCCTTCATTCTTTTTCGGTTGAACACAAACATATGAACATTGATATCAAAACATCTCAAAGAAGGACAAGGGTAATGTAGCGTGTGAGCTTTATATTTTCAGAGTATTATAGTTTTTCATCTTTGGTGTTTCTCTGCTACCAACATGCCTGGACAATACCCCAATGAAGTCACTTTAGGAACACAAACATCGCTATGCTGCCAACAAGCCTGGACAATACTCTAACATAGTTTCTTGCTTCAGCTCCCTATGCAGGAAGCCTTTCTCTCTGTAGGTTTTAACCCTGTACAAAAATTACCTACAGATGAATTTTAAAAAATAAAAATAAACAATGATGAGAATATAAAACAAATACACATAGATTTCCCGTAGATCCAAAAACCAAGACTACTAGATTGATTTTTCATTATGTTCCTTTCAATTTTAAAATACATATATACATGTCGAAACATTCATAAACCCCAATCCGTTAACCTTGGATTAGAACATAACCGTATTTCCCTTGACCGGATCTACAAAATACCATGGGAAGAAAACAATAATGTCCAAAACCAGTGAAAAACTCATGCACAAGAGCATAGGTATGTCTTCCTACCTAATATAGGGTCCATTTTTTGTTTTCACAAGGTATTGCCGTAGACCCCTTGTAGGGGAAATATCGCTCCCTTGAACTCCCCTGACAGGGGGGGGGGGATGTAGCCCCCTTATGACTTTCCTATTGCGTTTGGCGCAATGAACACTGGGGGATATTGCCCCCCCCATGCATTCTACTAGTCATGGAAATAATATAACACAAACCCAACACTCTCCTTTAAACCCTTTTTTATTTATTTTATATTGGACTGTGCATCGACAATTATTCATTTCATGGGAATAATATGGATCTTGACTTATTAATAGTAGAAGAGGTTGTCCCTTCAGAGAATTATGTATAAGACCTATGATATTAGTTTGCTCATTTAGATTTTCCCCTCTTTCTTCTCTACTTTATTGGATCAATGTGGAAAACATTGAAGCGTAAAAAAATAGGTGTAAGAATAAGGTTTCAAGAATAGACATCGATATCATGGTTCGACACAGAGCTTTCCTCATGCAAGGATCATATTTTCTATTAGAACATCATCGACCAAAGGATAACCAATACAAAGAAGATGGAATGAAGGTTAACCAAATGTTGCAGTGTCGTAAATGCTCTTTTATTTTGCCACATTATCTTTCGAGCCAAAATGAACATCCTTCATGCAAAGTATCATTAAATGAAACGTGAAAGAAGAGACAAGACATAATAAAAAACCAAAATCAATAGGGAAAAGCAAATGGGAGCTAAATTGAAAAAAGGATGAAGACAAAAGTTAGAAAACATAAGCGATACTACAGAAAACAAGTGTAGGATGAGTGCAAGAGGGGGAAACTAAAATGTAGCTAGACCTACTCCTAACCTAACCAGCTGGAAGGTTAGGGTCAAGTGTAATGAAAATTCTAGTGAATCCACCATAGTTTTATTGACCTACAATCACAAAGACACGACCAATTATAACTAATATAAAGAAGTGTGCAACAAAAAATATAAGAGCTTGAATAACTTGCACAACAAATAGAAGGTCTTTCCTATCAGCAGAAAGATGTGTCATGGTCACTACTTCTACCCAACTTGTGATCTTACTATTATCACCCCAAGAAACTCTTCTAGGTTTTATATCAGAGATGCTCGGGAACATTACAAACTCAAAAAATATGTTGGAAATTGGATGAATGGAAGGAATGATGCATATTCAAGCTAGATAACCACTTCTACTATGCTTAACCCTAGACATGGGTGAACACCCCTAGACTACAAAGATTTAGACCACCAACTACTCACAGTTTGAGGATAAGGTGATGATGGAGAATACTAACCACACCAGCAGATGCATAGGACCCTGTGATGGTCGGGTGCAACTAATAAAGAGGTCTGCTGATCTATTTCTTAATACAAAGACAGGATGATAGCCTCTTGCATTAAGAAAACAGAAACCTGCATAGCACATTCAATAATACATACAAGATTCTAACACGGAGGTGGGATGACAACCCCTCTAATGCTGAATATCAAGAGCACATGAATAAATGCATAATGGGCACAACCTAGAACAAAGAAGAGGTGGAAAGTCAGCAATTAATGGCAAAAGAAGCTTGTATTAGCTATAAATGAAGACCAGACACTACATGTATCACAGTAGTTATAGTCTCTAGAAGTTGAATCTTATATCAAAACCAAAACCATTAACCATCATCCCAGACTACATCTGTCTTCTGGATATATATAGAATTTGTTTACAAAATGATCTGCTATCCTATGCGTGGAGGGGTCATAATGGACCACCAACCACATTAACTATATGATAAAAATCTCTGCTACAATCTGCTACTTGAATGAATACATTTGACATTTTTTGGTACTTGGTTGTCCTTCTTGAGCAGGTAGAATGTCTTATGAAAGAATGATCCATAACTAATTAATGTTGTGAACTACTCGAGGAATGTCCTTTTGTTCTTTGGCCATAATGTTCTTGAATGCAGTCATTGGGGAAATAACTGCACCGAGTTCAGGTAGCTGGCATCTTCTTCCTTCGGGAGCAAAGAATGGCTATGGATGTGAATGGGCGGAGGAATAAAATCGGCCGCTGGATGGAATAGATGAACAGCGGAGACAAAATTACAGTGGGTATCGGGAGAACAAGCGGATGGAGAAATGTAGGCCGTCGGATCGTGTTCGGACAGATTCGACGGTGATCGGGTGTGAGAGAAGGGCGGAAGTTAATGGGTGGAAAAGGGCGGTTTTACTATCGGGCGGTATTCCCTGCATCGCCTACGGGAGGTGAGTGGTTTATGTACACGGGGAAGCAATGGAATAAAAAGGTGACACGTGGTGGATGCGACAGGCGGGCAACCGCTTTCCCCACGGGTTAATGAGCGTGCATGTCTCAGCAGTGGGGGAAGCGTATGTCATAGGATCATGCGACGAATGATCAGACGGTGGAGGTTAAATGCACAAGTTTATGACTGATGTGATAGGGGAGGACTTGGTAGGTAGTGCCTTTTTTCATATGCGCGGCTATATGGGCTTTAACGTTGGCACCTGGGGGCTAAACAAAAATGGGTTTTCGCTGAATTTTGGAGTAAAACAGGGATGACAAGGGTTACAAAGTCATAAGAAAAATGAAGGAAAAGATGAAACAACTGCTGCGAGCTCCTTATAAGCGTAACCAACACTGTCAGACCTGCTTTTCTATCCATTGAATGTCGCAGAATATAGCAGAGCTAACACTGGCTCCTTTTGGGGATGAGATCCTCCTTGTGAGGTCTCAAGAACCTGTGGATCAATGCCTTTATACAAAACCAGCTCAAAAACATTTTCCTAGTATTCCATTGGGCATGGAGTCTGATTGAAGCTACACTAAAACTGATAAAAATAAAATATTTACAATTTTAAGGCCAAGAGACCTTAAATCACATAAATTTTTAGAAAATGCCCATTCACTAGGCCATCAAAAACTGCTTCTCCTCCCATGCTTTGCAATAGGAAGGTATTGTTCCTTTGGATTTGAGAAATGACAAAAGGTCCTATCTTGAAAGTATCAAACTTCCCATGATTGCTTCTCTTCTCTTTCAGAGCATCCCACCTTAGAACCAAGTCTCCAACCTGAAAATTATCTGTTTTTGTCTTTCTGTTAAAAGCTTCCTTGATCTTTTTCTGATGTGCTACAACTTTTTCAACCAGGTGTTCTCTAATTTGATGTACCTCTACTAAACCAGTAATTCTTCGTGCCATGTCTTCTTCGTCATTCTACTCTACAAACACAATTCTCAGTTCATTCTGGATCCGTCCATTTGTTGGCCCACTCATCTTGCTCGAAGACTGAAGGAACTTTGCCACAGGGAGAGTAAGTTGAACTGGAAATACTGCCTCTGTGCCATACACCAGCTTGAATGGAGAATTCACTGTGGATCTCTTAATGGTCACTTTGTCAGTCCAATGTGCATATTTGAGCTTGGAATGCCAATTCTTCTTGTTATCATCCAACAACTTCTTCATTATCCTTATCAAACTCTTGTTGGAAGATTCTGCTAGACCATTACCTTGAGGATAATATGAGGTAGAATGAACCAGTTTAATGCCCATTGAATTGCACATGTCCACCAATTCTTTTGCTTTGAAGGCTGCTGCATTATCTGTAACTAATTTATGTGGACAACCAAATCTAGTAAAGATATTTTCTATTAAAAACTTTATGACCACATTATGATCAACCTTCTTGGTAGGGATTGCTTCAACCCACTTAGTGAAATAATCAGTAGCAACTAATATCCATCTGTGCTGGCCACTGGAATGTGGATTGAATTCTCTGATGAAATCCAGGCCCCATTGCTGAAAAGGTCCTTTTGCAAATATTGGTTTTAAGGGCAGGGACTTCAATTGCTGTTTTCCTTCAAATCTTTGGCACCTGTCACAAGATTTAACGAATGAAAATACCTCAGAAAATAAGGAGGGCCAATAATAACTAGCTCTCAGGATTTTGTGAGCTGTAGTCTTCCAATAATGGTGCCCTCCACAAGCTGGAATGAAACTGTTGCATAACTTCTATTGAATGTTCTTTGTCCAGACACCTCAAAAGCACCCCAGTTGGATCCCTCCAATAGAGCAGATTTTCATTAATACAATATTTAGTTGCCCTAAGCTTAATAGTTTTGGCTTGACTTTGAGTAAATGTTGGAGGGATTTCTAGCTTCAGCAAAAATTTAATTATTCTGGAATACCAGTCACAAGAAGCTAGATTTTCTGCTATTGATTGCTCTCTCTCCGATTCAGCTGTTATTTATTCTTCTGTTTGACCATTTTTTGAATTCAAACACATAAGGTTTATGTCCAAAGTTCTGCAATTTTCTTCAGCTAACAACTTGGCAAGGCCCTGACCTTCAACAAGCTTAGTGGGATTCAATTCTATATTAAATTCAATCAACTTTGCAATCCATTTATCCCTTCTTCCATCAGCATCAGGTTGTGTTAAGACATCTTTTATTGCAGCAGATGGCACATATGAAATTATCTTGGAATGCAGATTGTGAACTTTGAAAGCTTTTAAAGATTTGATAAGAGCATATGCTTGTTTTTCAATAATGTCATACCTCAGTTCAACATCCCTCAAGTTTTTGCTAAATAATGCTACTGGATGTTCTGAACCTTCTTCATCTGCCTGCAACAACACTGCTGCAATGGTATCTTCAGAGGCAAATGAGAATACATGGAACTCCTTGCTGTAATCTAGACTTATTAATGTGGGATCTTCCATTATAGCCTTCTTGATGGAATCAAATGATTTTCTTGCTGCCACAACCATCTTACCTCTGACCCTTTTCTCAACATGGAGGTAACATGCTTCACTAGTTCTACAAAATTTGGTATAAACCTCCTCACAAAATTAATTTTGCCCAGAAACGATTGGATATCCTTGTTCGATCTCGGGACAAACAAAGTCTGTATGGCCTTTACCCTTTCTGGGTCAATTCGGAGCAGAAAAAATATGTCCCAACAACTTGCCTTCTTCTAAAGCAAATTGTGACTTTTTAAGATTAACTGAAATTCCAAACCTCCTGCACTTCAGGAACACTTTCTTCAAATGCTGCAAATGGTCTTGGTGGCTGCTGGATTATACTGTTATATCATCAAGGTAGATAAGGACAAACTTATCCTTCTCTCCCACAAACGCTATATCCATATCTCTCTGAAAGGTGGCTCCAACATTTATCAATCCAAAAGGCATCTTGGCATACATAAAAGTGCCCCAAGGAGTGGTAAATGTAGTCTTCTCTTGGTCATCTGGATGTACAACAACCTGATTAAAGCCTGAAAATCCATTTATGAAAGAAATTACTTTGGCTCCTTAGACCTTCTGTAGTAAATGCTGCATCTTGGGTAAGGGATAATTATCTTTCTTTGAGCACCTGTTTAGATTTATGAAGTCAACACACAGTCTAATTCCTCCACTTTTCTTCCTTACTACCACCAAGTTGGCTATCCATTTTGAATATCTGAGAGGGACTATGATCTTGGCAGCCAACAACTTTTTAATTTCTTTTTCAATAAGAGGAAGAAGCATAGGATTTATTGGTCTCAGCTTTTGTTTGAAAGGAATGGTGTCTTTCTCTAGAGGGATTTTATGCTGGATTATGTTTTTATCATACGTTTTCAAGTCACTATACTCCCAGGCAAACACACCAACAAATTGCTTCATTAATTTTCAGTATTTAGCACTTTGGTCAGCATACAGATGAGTGGACAGATTTATGTATCTAGGCTGACCTGAACTCCCTATATCATGCTTACAGACTGCAGATTGGTCTTCTTTTTGATTAGCCTTGTAAGGCATATCATTCTAGTCAAATAGTCTTTCTAAAGGAATTATACCTTTAGGTATACGATTGCTAGGCAGTTGGACAATGCTATCTTTGCCAATTTTATTTCTAAGATGGGATTTTCAATTTTCTTGCAAGGCTTCATTTTCTTGGTCAATTTGCATTTCGAAGAATTCATCAATGACTTGTAGGAACCTATTCAATTCATCATCATCTTCAAACACTTTCCAATGGTGGACATTATCAAGCAAGGATCGTATGTACTTCATTTGGACTTCATAAACTAGTCTGGGAGGCATGGGAGGGATAAACATGCTAGCAGACATAGCAAGAGAATCAGCAAGTTGATTTTTGGCTCTAGGGATGTATGAGATACAAAAACTATCAAAAGAATCTTTGAGTCTCCATACCTCATCTCTGTATGCTTTCAGCCTTGGGTGCCTTGCTTGAAATATTTTATTTACTTGTTGAATAATCAAATCAGCATCTCCAAACACCTTTATGTTCTTGATTCCTCTATCTTTTGCTGTGTTAAGGCCCAATATCAGACCCTCATACTCTGCTATATTGCTTGTGACTTGGAAGGCAAGCTTGAAAGACAGCTGCATGCTTTCTTGTTTTGGAGATGCCAGCACCACCCCTGCTCCTGTAATCTCCCTGGAACATGCTCCATCTAAGAACATCTCCCAAACCTGACTTCCTTGCTCTTTCTTGGCCTGAACTATTTATTTCTTGAGCTGCATTTAGGCCTTCTGAGATTCTTCTATTTGGAGAATACAAGCTCCAAAATCAGTGTCCATTGCATAAATACGATGATTAGAAGGATTCTTTTTATCACTGATGATATATGCCAGCTTTGCTTCTCTATATAATCTCCTGCTTTCTCCTCCAAAAACTGGGACAGTGGCATAAGATAGATCATTCTGTAATGTCTCACCTAGTCTCTTAATCCATCCTCTGGACAACAACATGGAAAACTTGGGAGGGACATCTGCTACCACAATGTCCATCACCATGCTCTTCATGGGTAGCTGAGTTAGGGTAATGGCTAAATCTTTTATCAGTCCCAAGCATTTTACTTTCCTTGAATCAAATGAGAATAGATCATGGTATGGTCTAGTGATATCAAGGCCTAACTCTTCCATGACAACCTTTGGCATCAGATTGTGGCTAGCCCCTGTGTTTAGCAGGAAGTTGTGAAGGATTTTATCATGAATGGTCAAGGAGACATAAAAATATGGAGAATTATTATCAGCAGGTTCAACCATGGGGCTCAGCCCAATTGCAGGTTTATCATCTTGTAAATTGACGGAGTCAGTGGAGGTTTGTGTGACTTTCAGCTCAAGGGCTTCTAGGATAGGCTTTCTAAACACTTCACTCTTTACAAGTTCTAACAGAGGCACATATATTTTTAATTTCTGAACTTCTGCTTCAAGGCTGAAAGGGGAAGGGGACTTATCAGGACCTCTTTCCTCTTGAACTGGAGCTTTGAGGATGACTGGGTCAGCTACTAGTCCCTTTTGTATGGTATTCTATGACTCTGTTTGGACAACATCTCTTTTGGTAGTATTCTTCTTGATATTATTTGCATTTGACCTCAGATTATATCTTCGTTGCTCCCCCGTCTGCAGAACAACCTCTCTGTCCCACCTTTGACTGTCTTGTTCTTGCAGCAAAGCTTCTTCATATTCAGCTATTGTAAAAAAGGTAGCACTGCATTTATCTTCCATGCAATGTATTTCATCCTCATCTTCAAATTGTTCCTCCTCCATGACTACATTTTGAAAAGGAGATTTAACCTTGTGCTCTTCATTTGGCTGTTTACCCCTCTGAATGATTTTCAGCTGCTCATTTTCTCTTCTGTATGAATTTGAGTTTCTTGGAGCAAATGTGTTTTGATGCCTTGTTTTTCCTGAGTTCTGCTCAATCTTCAGCTTAGATATCTCAGCAGCCAATGACTCTATCATTCTAGTCATTTTATCTAATTTAGGCTCTAAATACGAGGCAGAGGAAGAAGAAGCCTCACCTATCTGCCTTCTTCTGTTAGCATGACTTTTAAGTTTTTCTGCAGCCATAATATTAGATTCTACTTCTAGAGCTGCATCTTGCATGTTTGCCGAAGTAGCACATCTTCTTTCTCTCAACAATAAACAGAAGTCAGAGTCAAAAGAATTGGCATGAGTGAGTTTGGAGGAGGTAGGAGTAGGCTTTACTTCAGCTGGTATTTTACTGTACACCCTATTAAATCTCTTATTGAAATCAGGCAAAGATTCCCCATTTTTTCTCTTCAAGTTACCAAACTCAATATGGTAATACAACAAGTCCTTCTTATCTCCCCATTGCTTCAAAAATGCATCATCTAATGCTTCAATATCAGTAATAGATCTAGGGGTCAATTCTCTGAACCATTTTTTGGCCTCTCCATCGAGGCTTTGGACAAAAACTCTCATCCACACATCATTCTCACTAATGTCCAAATTATCAGCATGACTATAGAAAGCTTCTAGCTGTTCTTCAGCTATTACCCCATCTGTACCAGTGAACTTAGGCATGTATTTTTGGTACTCTCCTACAGGCATGGCATTCAACAAAACATGCAAGACTAAGGGTCCATACCTAGCAGCTATTATTCTTTCCATCTTTGTAGGTGCTTGCTGGCCTGCCATGACTGGGGTATGTGGAATGCTACTGGTAGATTGAATAGTGGGAAATAATGAAATAGATGGCAGAGACAAGGGAATATGATGGATTGTATGGGATGCAATCTTTGGATTGAGATCCAAAGGGAAACTAACTGTACAAGGAGCACTATGAATCTCTGCAGGTGATTCTTCACTAGCAGTACAAGGTTCCAATTCTTCAAATTGTCTATTTTCAACTATAACCTCCTCGTGCAGAGATACATAAGATTTCTTAGGCTTACCTGATCCTGATGCTCCTTTCTGCGAAGTTTTCTTCTGCTTAACAATCTTCTCAGGGCCAGGCACTGGTTCAGCTGGTGATTTCTGAAGATTTCTTCGAGTGTGTCTCACAAACTGAGCCAGAACTGCAATGTGGAGTCGCCACTAGGTAGGTCCTCCAGTAGAGTCACTAGATAGATTATTACAACCAAAAATGTGCCCAGACCTTGTCTATCATCAAAATCTAGAATTGTATTGTCTCCTAGGGAAGCTGAGCTTTAATCTCCTCTCCTTGGCAACAAGGCCAATTAATGTTATCACCCCAAGAAACTCTCCAAGGTTGTATATCAAAGATGCTCGGGAACATTACAAACTCAACAAAAATGTTGGAAATTGGATGAATGGAAGGAATGATGCATATTCAAGCCAAATAACCACTTCTACTATGCTTAACCCCAGACATGGGTGAACACCCCCAAACTACAAGGCTTTAGACCACCAACTACTCATAGTTTGAGGATAAGGTGATGATGGAGAATACTGACCACACCAGCAGATGCATAGGACCCTGTGATGGCCGGCTGCAACCAATAAAGAGGTCTGCTGATCTATTTCTTAATACATAGACAGGATGACAACTCTTTGGCATTAAGAAAACAGAAACCTGCATAGCACATTCAATAATACATACAAGATTCTAACACAGAGGTGGGATGACAGCCCCTCTAATGCTAAATATCAAGAGCACATGAATAAATGTATAACAGGCACAACCTAGAACAAATAAGAAGTGGAAAGTGAGCAATTAACGACAAAAGAAGCTTGTGTTAGCCGAAAATGAAGACCAGACGCTGCAGGTATCACAGTAGTGACAGTCTCCAGAAGTTGAATCTTACATCAAAACCAAAACCATTAACCATCATCCCAGACTACATCTATCTTCTGGATATATATAGAGTTTGTTTACAAAATGATCTGCTATCCTATGCGTGGAGGGGTCATAATGGACCACCGACCACATTAACTATTTGATAAAAATCTCTGCTACAATTTGTTGCTTGAATGAATACATTTGACATTTTCTGGTACTTGGTTGTTCTTCTTGAGTAGGTAGAATGTCCCATGAAAGAATGATCCATCACTAATTAATGTTGTGAACAGCTCAAGGAATGTCCTTTTGTTCTTCGGCCATAATTTTCTTGAATGCAGTCATTGGGGAAATAATTGCACCGAGTTCAGGTAGCTGGCATCTTCTTCCTTCAGGAGCAAAGAATGGCTGTGGACGTGAATGGGCGGAGGAATAAAATCGGCCATTGGATGGAACAGATGAACGACGAAGATCGACTTACAATGGGTATCGGGAGAACAAGCGGATGGAGAAACGTAGGCCGTCGGATCATGATCAGACAGATCCGACGATGATCGGGTGTGAGAGAAGGGCAGAAGTTAACGGGTGGAGAAGGGCAGTTTTACTATCGGGCAGTATTCCCTGCACCACCTACGAGAGGTGAGTGGTTTACGTACATGGGGAAGCGATGGAATAAAAAGGTGACACGTGGTAGATGCGACAGGCAGGTAACTGCTTTCCCCACGGGTTAATGAGTGTGCATGGCTCGGCAGCAGGGGAAGCATATGTTGTAGGATCATGCGACGGACGATCGGACGGTGGAGGTTAAATGCACAAGTTTATGACTGATGTGACAGGGGATGACTTGGCGGGTAGCACCTTTTTGCATATGTGCAGCTATATGGGCTTTAACCATAGCACCTGGGGGCTAAACAAAAATGGGTTTTCGCCAAATTTCGAAGTAAAACAAGGATGATAGGGGTTACAGAGTCATAAAGAAACTGAAGGAAAATATGAAACAACTACTACGAGCTCCTTGTAAGCGTAACCAACACTGTCAGACCTGCTTTTCTATCCATCGAATGTTGCAGAATATAGCAGAGCTAACACTTACCTTTTTGATGAAAATATAGAAATAGACAGATCTCGAAATCCTCTTATGAATGAACCTTCATCTATGCCATCCTTCTTAGAAAGCATGCAAAAATATTGAAACTTGTTATTAGCAAAAGGGCTTGCTAAGTAAGATGCTTCAAGACAATCATAGATTGGATCATGAAATTCGAAACAATCTTCTTGAAAACCCCAAAATCCTTGTAAATATGAAATTTAAATTAGAAGTACAAGGTTAGGATGCGAATCTTGTGAGTGAAAATTGATTTGATCACATTCAAATAGCATGTCAAGATATTGAGGACCTAACATAACCATCAATGAAGGATGAAGTGCCTCAACTTCTTGGCTAGTATCTAAATATTGAGATGATAAATTATAAATATCAAAAGATGTAAAACAACTGTTATTGGACGTGCTGATGGGAAAATTGTAAGTTGAATGGTAGTTATGAAATTTGATGTCTCTTGACATGCCAGCTGAATGTGATTAGATCAATTTTCATAATGTGGTTGATATATGCCAATAGGAATATGTGAAGCACATGTACAACCACAATAGTAAATGTGGTTGATATATTCCAGTAAGCATATGATTAATATACATTTATTAACATAACTATATAAACCCTAAGATAAATATTATAAACCCAAGAGAATATAAACCTAAGGGATTAATACTAAAACCTAAAGGATTATAAACCCAAGGGAGTAATATTAAACCCAAGGGATAAATATTTTAAACCCAAGGTATATAAATATTATAAACACTAAAATAAACATTGTTAACCATGGTTGACCAAAGTTGATTTTCCTATTGACACAATCTTTGTTGCAATGCGACGTTGTACTATGGTTGACTATGATTGATTTTCATGTTGAGACAATATTTGTCACAATGTGATGTTGGACAAAAGATGACCACGATTGATATCCATATTGAGACAATATTTGTCACAATGCCATGTTAGACCGTGGTTGACCATGGACCACCATGGTTGTGACAAAGCGATGTTGGACGAAGAGAAAATCTTTGTCACAATTTGACCATGCTTATTGACCATGGTTGATTTTCTTATCAAGACAACCTTTGCCACAATGCAACATTGGAACATGGTTCACCATGGTTGAGTTTCACATCGAGACAATCCTTGTCACAATGCGACGTTGGACCATGGTTGACCATGCTTGATTTGAATGTCAAGACAATCTTTGTTAGGATGCGACATTGCACCATTGTTAGCCATAGTTGATTTTCATATTGAGACAATATTTGTCACAATGTGACATTTGACCATGGTTTACCATGGTTGACCATGGTTGATGTTCATATTGAGACATTATTTGTCACAATGTGACATTCGACCATGGTTGACCATGAATAACCATGGTTGGTGATGGTTGATGGTGGTTGATTTTCATATTGAGATAATCTTTGTCACAATATGATGTTGGACCATGGTTGACCATGATTATAAACCTAAGGGATTTATATCAAACCCTAGGATTAATATTAAAACCCCTATCAATTATTATACCTTAGGAATATGAACCCTTAGATTAATAAACCTTAGGGATTGATATTACAAATCCAAGGGACTGATAAACACAAGATATCAACACTAAAAATGCAAGGGATTATAAACCATATGGGTTTAATACCATAAAATCGAGGTATATAAACAATATTATAAACCCTAAAATAAACATGGTTGATTTTCAGATTGACACAAAATTTGTCACAATGCGACATTCGACCCTGGTTGACCATGATTGTTTTTTATATGGAGACACTATTTGTCACAATGTGAAGTTGGACCATGGTTTACCGTAATTGATTTTCATATGGAGACATTCTTTGTCACAATGTGACATTAGATCATGGTTGACCATGATTTATTTTCATATGGAGACAATCTTTGTCACAATGCGACGTTGGACCATGGTTGACCATTGTTGACCATGATTGATTTTCATATGGAGGCAATCTTTTTCAAAATGTGACGTTGGATCATGGTTGATTTTTATATTGGGACAATCTTTCTCACAATGCAACATTGGACCATGGTTAACAATGATTGATTTTCATATTGAGATAATATTTTTCACAATGTGACATTGGACCATGGTTGACCATGATTATAAACACAAGGGATTTATATTAAACTGTAGCATTAGCATTATAAACCCTATGAGTAATATTACACCCTAGGAATATGAACCCTTCAAATTAATAAACCTAAGGAATTTATATTATAAGCCCAAGGGAATAGTAAACCCAAGGGATTAATACTAAAAACCCAATGGATTATAATCCAAGGGAATTAAATATTAAACCCAAGGGATTAATATTATAAACCCAAGGTATATAAACCCTAATATAAATACAATAAACCCTATAATAAACATGGTTAATTTTCATGTTGAGGCAATATTTGTCACAATGTGATGTTAGACCATGGTTGACCATGATTGATTTTCATATGGATACAATCTTTGTCACAATGCAATGTATGACCATGGCTGACCATGATTCATTTTCATATGGAGACAATATTTGTCACAATGAGATGTTGGACCATGGTTGGGCATGATTCATTTTCATATGGAGACAATCATTGTCATAATGTGACGTTGGACCATGGTAGATTTTCATATTGAGACAATCTTTGCCACAATGCGATGTTGGAACATGGTTGAAAATGATTGATTTATTTAATAAATAATTGATTAATAAATTTAAAATCCATTTGGATTAATATTATAAACCTTTGGGATTAATATTTTTATAAATCTTTGTGATTGATATTATAAAAGTAAGCAATTATTAATATCATAAACCCAAGGCATCAATAAACCTAATGAATTTATATTATAAACCCTAGGAATATGAACCCATACATTAATAAACCCAAGGGATTGATAATATAAACCCAAGGGAATAATATTAAACCCAAGGGATTAATAATATAAACCCTAAGATAAATATTATAAACCACAACCACATTTACTAATGTGGTTGATATATCCCAATACGTGTATATGAAGCACATGTACAACCACATTAGTAAATGTGGTTGATAAATGCTGATAGGAATATGGTTAATATAAATTTATTAACATAACTATATAAACCCTAAGATAAATATTATAAACCCAAGAGAATAATAAACCTAAGGGATTAATACTAAAAACCCAAGGGATTATAAACCCAAGGGAATAATATTAAACCCATGGGATAAAAGCTATAAACCCAAGGTATATAAATCCTAAGATAAATATTATAAACCCTAAAATAAACATCGTTGACCATAATTGTTTTTCATAATGACACAATCTTTGTCACAATGCGACGTTGTACTATGGCTGACGATGATTGATTTTCATATTGAGCCTAACCTTTGTCACAATGCGATGTTGGACAAAATATGGCCATGGTTGATCTTCATATTCATACAATCTTTGTCACAATGTGATGTTGGACCATGGTTGACCATGGATCACCATGGTTGTGACAAAGCAATGTTGGACAAAGAGAAAATATTTGTCACAATGTAACCATGCTTATTGACCATATTTGACCATTGTTGATTTTCATATTGAGACAACCTTGTACAGAATGTGATGTTGGAACATGGTTCACCATGATTGAGTTTCAAATCGAGATAATCCTTGTCATAATGCGACGTTGGACTAGGGTTGACCATGATTGATTTTAATGTCAAGACAATATTTGTCAGGATGCGACATTGCACCATGGTTTATTTTCATATTGAGACAATATTGGTTACAATGTGACATTTGACCATGGTTGACCATGATTGAACATGGTTGATTTTCATATTGAGACAATCTTTGTCATAATGTGATGTGCGACCATGATTGGCGATGGTTGACAGTATTTGATTTTCATATTGAGATAATCTTTGTCACAATATGATGTTGGACCATGGTTGACCATGATTATAAACCCAAGGGATTTATATTAAACCCTAGGATCAATATTAAAAACCCTATGAATTATTATACCCTAGGAATATGAACCCTTAGATTAATAAACCCATGGGATTGATATTACAAACCCAAGGGACTAATAAATGCAAGATATTAACACTAAAAATGCAAGGGATTATAAACCATCTCGGTTTAATACTATAAACCCAAGGTATATAAAACATAATATAAATATTATAAACCCTAAAATAAACTTGGTTGATCATCGTCGACCACGGTTGATTTTCACATTGACACAATCTTTGTCACAATGTGACATTTGACCATGGTTTACCATGATTGATTTTCATATTGAGACAATCTTTGTCACAAAGTGACATTTTAACATGGTTGACCATGGTTGATTTTCATATTGTGAGACAATATTAGTCAAAATGCGACATTAGACCATGGCTGACCATGGGTTAGCATGGTTGTCATAATGTGATGTTCGACCAAGAGAAAATATTCGTCACAATGTGACCGTGATTATTGACCATGGTTTATTTTCATATTGTGAAAATCTTTGTCATGAAACTAAAATCCCAAGGGATTATAAACCCAAATGAATAATATTAAACCCAAGGGTTTAATACTATAAACCCAAGGTATATAAACCTAATATAAATATTATAAACCCCAAAATAATCATGGTTGACCATCGTTGACCATGGTTGATTTCCATATTGACATCATATTTGTCACAATACCCAAGGGATTATAAAAGCAAGGGCATAATATTAAACCCAAGGGTTTAGTTCTATAAACCTAAGGTATAAAAACCATAAGATAACTATTATAAAACCTAAAATAACCATGGTTGAATTTCTTATTGAGACAACCTTTGTCACAATGCGGTGTTGGACCATGGTTGATAATGAATGATTGTCATATTGAGAGAATCTTTGTCACAATGTGACATTGGACCACAGTTAACCATGATTATAAACCCAAGGGATTTATATTAGATCATAAGAATAGTATTATAAACCTTATGAATAATATTACACCCTAGAAATATGAACCCTTAAATTAATAAACCCAAGGAATAAATATTATAAACCCAAGGGAGTAACAAACCCATTGGATTAATACTAAAAACCAAAGGGAATTAAATACTAAACCCAAGGGATTAATATTATAAACCCAAAGTATATAAAACCTAAGAGAAATACTATAAATCCTAAAACAAACATGGTTGACCATGGTTTTCCATGGTTGATTTTCATGCTGAGACAATCTTTGTCAGAATGCGACATTGGTCCATGATTGATTTTTATATGGAGAAACTATTTGTCACAATGTGAAGTTGGACCATGGTTTACCATGATTGATTTTCATATGGAGACAATATTTGTCGCAATGCGACGACGGACCATGGTTGACCATGATTGATTTTCATATGGAGACAATATTTTTCAAAATGTGACGTTGGACCATGGTTTATTTTTATATTGAGACAATCTTTCTCGCAATGCGATGTTGGACTATGGTTGACAATGATTGATTTTCATATTCAGATAATATTTGTTACAATGTGACACTGGACCATAGTTGACCATGATTATAAACCCAAGGGATTTATATTAAACCGTAGGATTAATATTATAAACCCTATGAGCAATATTACTCCCTAGGAATATGAACCCTTAGATTAATAAACCCAAGGAATTGATATTATAAGTCCAAGGGAATAATAAAACCAAGGGATTAATACTAAAAACCTAAGGGATTATAAATAAAAGGGAATTAAATATTAAATGTAAGCGATTAATATTATAAATCCAAGGTATATAAACCCTAAGATAAATATAATAAACCCTATAATAAACATTGTTGACCATGGTTTTCCATGGTTGATTTTCATACTGAGACAATCTTTGTCACAATGTGACGTTAGACCATGATTAACCATGATTGATTTTCATTTGGATAAAATCTTTGTCACAATGTGACTTTGGACCATGGTTGACCATGATTTATTTTCATATGGAGACAATCTTTGTCACAATGCAATGTTGGACCATGGTTGACCATGATTCATTTTCATATGAGAGACAATCATTATTACAATGTGACGTTGTACCATGATAGATTTTCATATTGAGCTAATCTTTCTCACAATGCAATGTTGGACCATGGTTAACAATGATTGATTTTCATATTGAGACAATCTCTGTCACAATGTGACATTAGACCATGGTTGACCATGATTGACCATGATTATAAGCCCAAGGGACTTATATTAAATTGTAGGATTAGTATTATAAACCCTATGTATTACACCTTAGGAATATGAATCCTTAAATTAATAAACCCAAAGAATTAATATTATAAACCTAAGAGAATAATAAACCCAAGGGAGTCAAATATTAAACCAAAGAGATTAAAATTATATACCCAAGGTATATATACCCTAAGAGAAATACTATAAACCCTAAAATAAACATGGTTGACCATGCTTTTCCATGGTTGATTTTCATGTTGAGAAAATCTTTGTCACAATGTGAGGTTTGACCATGGTTGAACTTGGTTGACCATGATTGATTTTCATATGGAGACAATCTTTGTCATAATGTAAAGTTGGACTATGGTTGACCATGATTGATTTTCATATGGAAATAATATTTTTCACAATGCGACGTTGGATCATGGTTTACCATGATTGATTTTCATATGGTGACAATCTTTGCCACAATGTGACGTTGGACCATGGTTGATTTTCATATTGAGACAATCTTTGTCACAATGCGACATTGGACCATGGTTGACAATGATTAATTTTCATATTGAGACAATCTTTGTCACAATGTGACATTGGACCATGGTTGACCATGATCATAAACCCATGGGATTTATATTAAACAATACGATTAGTATTATATACTCTATGAGTAATATTGCACCCTATGAATATGAACTCTTAAATTAATAAACCCAAGAAATTGATATTATAAACCCTAGAGATTAATATTAAAAGCCTAAGAGATTATAAACCCAAGGGAATTAAATATTTAACCCAAGGGATTAATTTTATAAACCCAAGGTATATAAACCCTAAGAGAAATACTATAAACCCTAAAATAAACATGGTTGACTATGGTTTTCCATGGAATAATATTAAACCCAAGAGAATAACATTATAAACCCTAAGATTAATACTGTAAAGCATAAAATAAATATGGGTGATCATAGTTAGCCATGGTCAATCATGTTTCTGGCAAAGATTGTCTCAATATGAAAATCAATCATTAGTGAGTCCGTGATTACCATAATTGTTTTTTTACTATAATAATAATAATAATCACTAATTAATAATTAATAAATAATAAATAATTATTATTAATTGATTAATTATAATAATATATTATAATATTAATTGATTATTATTATATTATTATATTATTATTATTATATTATTATTATTATTATTATTATTATATTATTATTACATCAAATGAATATAATTATAAAAAACGATAATTATATTTTCTAGAAATATTATAAAAAATAATTATTCTTGTAAATAATTAAGTAATTAATTAATAATAAATTATTATAAAAGAACGAATTAAATAATAATAATTTTTTTTTTTAAATTTTTAAATATAAATATAAATATATAAATAATTATTCATTAATTATTATTAATATTTAATTAATTATTAATTAATCAATATTATTTAAATATTATGTAAAATTTAAAAATATTAAATATTAAATAATAATTTGTTGTTATTTATTATTTAATGATACGATTAATTCATAATGGAGTTGTCCTTAGTGTGTATTTTTTGGATTTTCCGGTGCCAAAATCCAGTGGAAAAATTTGAGGTGAAATCTTGATTTGTGTTATTTAAACTAGTTTTTTGACTGTATATATGGATTCAACACCCTAGAAAACCCCTAGGGCACTTCCACTGCACAAGATTACCCATCAAGCCTGTGATTTCAATAAATTCCTGCCGTATTTTAGAGGAATTAGAATTGAAAAACCTATTGTAAAAGCTTCCGAAAAGTCGCACTAAAGACAACTCCATTAATAATCCTTTTTTTTGTAAGTTTGGTAGGGCCCTCTTATTTTCGAGTTTTTACATGTCCGTTATTCACCCCATTTCCGGGGAGGGTAGCACAAGAATCAAACCCAAAATCTCGGGTCGGTAAGACTTCATTTCCACGGCCATCGCCACTTGAACTACCCCATGCGGACATTAATAATCCAATTATTAATTAATTATATTATTTAAATTAAATGATATTAATATTATATATTAAAATTGTTTACTTAATAATAATAATAGTAATAGTTTTTGTTGTAATAGTTCAGTGAAATAACTTGAAGACCATTTGCCTACTTCACTTGAAGACCATGTGCCTACTTCACTTAGTATTTCTGTGAAACCATATTTACTACTGCTCAAGCTTTTGAAAGCAAACACTAATCTTCTAAGCACGCTTAAAACTTTGCTAGTAGTTCAAATGTATGCCACATTGACAATAGGTTTGAATTTTAGGTAGCTATAAACTTTTATAGGCGGAAAACGTCCTTCTGTGTATGAGTAAATGGTAGAATTTGTATGATTTTTTTTCAAAATTTTGCTTTCAAATATGTTATATGCAATCTGATGAAGGCGGCGAAGTTAAAAGAACCCAAAGTTCAATGATCTTGAAGAAAAAGAGCACGATGAAGGAAAACAAATAAATTCGTGAAAATATTCTTAAAAATAATTGATAACATTATAGATACCTATTCTATCATTTGAAAACCTTGTAATAAATTGTATTTGGTTTTTCCTTTGGCGTTAGGAATTAATATTTTATGAAACCTTTTAGGATTACGATGGTTTCAGAGCTGGATCGATACTCTAGAATATATGTGAATAATTGGAAGTGTATATTGAAGGAACGTAAAATTGATTATTGAAATTGTAAGAAGCACTGCATAAAGAGAGAAATAATTCCATTAATTATTCCGACAGTTAAGCAGGTTTTCTAATTTCTTTTGCCAAATTAGAAGTGTAGTGATTAACCATCGATATCCCACCATATTCAATCATTTCTTCAACCTAAAGTTTGTACACAGAGTCATATTACACAAGAGGTTATCTTGCCATAACCTGCTGATATCTTGTCATTTCGATTGACATAGAAGCAAGGAAACCAACTGTGCAGAGGTAGATTTTTCCCAAATCGACTTTTATTTATTGAGGGAGCGCGGAAAAGAGCAAAGGAAACGATAGATTGAAAAGGTGGGCCTGCACCAATATTAGTTGCCTCCATGGGTTCTGCACCAATATTGCGAATTAACATTGCATGCTTGAAACAAACCACCATAACCCATTGTTTAGGTGTCAAACAGTTGAAACAAGATACGAAATACTGAGCAACACCACTGTAAAATCGTTTCAATAGGATTGATTCAATTTAGAATCAATCCAATTTCTGCTAGTTGTAGGTGTGATGGGCCGATTCAATTCCATCAGCCACATTCTAGGCACGATCATGCGCGATGTGTAGAAGACCCGTTCATTTCAAATATTTTATTAAAATATTATTTCACTGGCATTGTTTCACATTCCTCCAAATACTAGCCGTAGATGGCTAGATTAGATGTTCAGACGAAGAATATTCCCGCCAAACTCAATCCTGTCAATATATTAAAAAAATAAAAGTCAATGTTGGTACTTCCAATTGGAAAAAGCTTTCAGCTAAATATAAGAAACTAGTGAGGGTGTAATGTAGGAAAAAAAGAACTTTGATTCAACAAATAACTCAAGCGCTTGTTAACAATCATCATGACATCCACAAAAGAAACTGTGAGATGATTATCCACCATAATGCTCAACATATATGAATTCTTCAGCTAAAGATAATCTTCAAATTGACAAGCTTCGTGATTCCGCACATTCACAAACGGTGTATACTCCAAAACAAAATTCACTACAATATATTTGTCTGAGGATGAATTCACTACAACAATATGATCAAAAACCTGATCTCGAGAAATAAGAAAATTGTAACGAGAAACTCTGAAATCCATCAAGAAAGTGTTTGAATCCAGTGAAACAATATGGATGAAAGAGTTCGGCGAGAAAATCCAAATTTGACATGGCTCAGGAATTTCACCAAGATTGTGAGAACCTGAAGTAACCATTAATGAGAGTTGAAGTGCCTCGACTTCTTGACAAGTTTCGGAACTTTGAAAAGACAAATAACAAAATTTTGTAAACCGAGTTAGACTACAAATTTCATGTGGACAACTGCTATCGGTTAAGTCAACAGGATCACCACTAAACTGTCTACATCGTTGGTTTGATAAGATTCTTCAACATCAACAAACAAACTACCCAATTCATAATATTCTTCTGATCTCAAGTCTAAGAATGTGTGCATCTGAAAAATCTCATGATCACATTGATTCAAAAATTTTCCCCCATACAAAGTAAGAGATGATAAGGGATGGAATGGATTTTCTATAATTTCATTGCTTTCTTCTTCATCATTGATAATCTCACTATCCTGTGTCATTTCAAGATTCAACTTATTAGATAACAAACTTGAAGAACACGAAGAATTTCCATCACAAGTTGATGCATTACAAAGAGTAGAGCACAAAGGATAGGGAGGTGAAGAGGAAGAAGTGTTCATAAGTGAATCTTCTTTGACCGAAATAGATTTGAGATCTAAATCTTTCGAAAAAAATTCTTCTCGAGAAATTGAAAGGTCAGATGGTGCACATGGGCATTCATCATCATATATATCAATGAATTCATCCTCATAGTAATGATTATTTCCCAAGACTTCAGATTGATTGGGAGAATTGATTATATCCGATTGACGACTAAGATTACCAAATTCATTATTAGCCAAGAATGAGGAAACACCATCTTCATGCGAGGGATATTGAAAATGAGAAGAAATATTCAAAGAATCTTCACCTTCCTATTCCTCTACCTACAAAATGTGACTACCCCGCACCTGATCAGTTTTTGAATTTGGAATAGGTTTATCAAGAAAATCATGGGGCAAGGGATCATGAGAAAGGGATGATAGAGGATGATGGGAATCCACATCAGATTCAAGACTAGAGTTATGAGTGTTAATACCATCTCGAGGAATGGAAAAATTAGTCTTCACCATATGCATCATGAGTTGTTATGGGATTTCCTCTATTGGATCTGAATCATGAGAGGAGGATGAAGGTTGAAGAGACGAATTGGTAATATAATTTGTGGATTTCCAAACTTGGGCATTAACACATAAAGTCACCCTGATTGATACTCGTAAAGGAGGAGGACAAGGAACGAAAGGAATAATAGGTTCCTCCTCTAAAGTTAGAGGTGTCTCATGACTTACAAGAGTTGGGAAAGCTAAAAGATTAGGAGGTTTAGATTCACCGTGCAAAGAGATATGAACCTATTGTACTATTAAACAACCCTCCCCATTCATTGATTTAATAGTTAATACTTTATTGATAAATGGGGACCCTTTATAAAAATTCTCCAAAAACTTAACATGTAAGAGATTCATTTTTGAGTTACTAGAAATAAAACTTCTAATAAACATAAGATATCTAGCCAAAATCCCTCTATGACTAGCTATTCTCGCTTTGTCACATATCTTTGGACCTTTTGTGTCAGAGGTTAATTAACAATCGGAATCTACGAATTGTGATAAGAGGGACCACCATAATAGACGTATGGTATCTTAAACTTTTCATTAAAACTAAGGCTTAAATCATTTATTACAAAAGAAAGTACCTATCACAATTGCATAGCGGCATTCATAAAAGTACAAATAAGGAAAAGCTTTAGAATACACGATTTGCGATAATGCAACATAACAAGTCAAACACTCATTGCATCACGACTTTTACACAAAGGCCAAACTTGTGAACCATGAAAAGTTGCGAAATGTGATATGACCTGGACTCGATGGAAGTATGCAAAAAGTGTTATAACTTAGATCAGCTCTGGCGCATAGCAAAAACTCACTTTATGCAATAATCATTCATTCAAATGAAATGCGCTCAAAAGGATAAAAGGTATGCTGCTTACATCACATGTCACAAAATACTTAATAACTTCGAAATAATGCATAACTTAAAGTGCGATGTTGCGATATTGAAATAACCTTTATCGCAATCGGATAATTGACATTGTGCGCTTTAACTCATCAACTTGAAGTATTTCTTACACACTTGTGATGCGATGACTTAAATGAATAATAAAGAAAATAATGAAAAGATCTTAGTGCGTATTTAATGAGTTTTAATGGCATTTATGTTTAAAACGGTTCAATGTGATTTGATATCTTTCATCCGTGTTTTCGAATAAAATCTTCTCCCTTGTCATCTTTCGGAATTAAAGGTACCATCAAATTTTGACTGCCATTTTTGCTCTATGCGTTTATCTAATAATCTTCGTTGTTTAATTTCAGGGAAACTTCGAAGGAAATGATGTTTGAAAACAAGGCAAAGAAGGGAAATGCTACTACATCTGGGAAATAGGACATGACACCACTCTTCTCTGATACCACATGCACCAAAGACGAAGGAACCACATCGTGGGAAGCCATGTATAACTTACTGGAAGAAGAGAAACTGAGGCCACTAGAAACCAAGGCAATTGTTGATGCCAAAGAATCATCTGATGCGCCCTACTTTGAGGCAACATGTTTGTTTTTACACAGAATAACTGCAAGGCCCAAGATATTACCATACACAAATATGGTGAAATGGGGGATTGATAATGTGAATATTTAAGATAGAACTTTCAGAAATGCAAGACATGAGGTCATGGGATCTTTCATGCCAGAAAATTTGCGTCAGATGTACCATTTACCAGAGCCTCAAAAGCTCTATGATAAATATTTTCTTGAATATTTTTCCAAAGAGAATGAGGACCTATTGGATGTTATATAGAACTGGAGGTCTGGCTCAGGCAAATTCAAATGGGAGAAATCCGGTTGTACCCAATTTCATCACTTCCCCATTTTCATTCAATTTGTTTTTGAAGATCCATTTTGTCCCTATGACATTCTTATCTTTTGGTCTAGGAACCAACTCCCAAGTGTTATTATTTTCGATTTGCTCAAGTTCTTCATCCATTTCCTTGACCCAGCATTCATCTTTGCATGCCTCTCTTACATTTTGTGGTCTAGTGGAGGAAAGTAATGCCAAATAGCTTTAAGCTTCTGCAATTGTTCTTCTTGTTTGTATTCCTGCCTCTTTTTGCCCCAAAATTTGAGATTCTAGATGATTCTTCTAAACGTACCTGGATGGAGTCTTTTCTTCTATCCATATTTGTTCTTCAGGCCCTCATGGGTTTCTTCTTCATCATGAATCTGATTTGATGTTGATGGATAGTCCTCATCATCTTCGAAATCTTCAGATCTTACTTGCCTAGGAGTTTTTTCTTCTTCATCAACCACTACATCAATACTTTCAACAATTTTTCCAAGCCTTTTATTATAACACTTGTATGCTTTGTTGTGGGGAGAGTAACCAAGAAGAATGCCTTCATCTGCTCTAGGTTCAAACTTGCCAAGATGTTCATCAGTATTTTGATATAACATTTGCTTCCAAAAATTTTGAAATATTTTACCGAAGGAGTCTCACCATACCAGAGCACATGAGGGGTTTGAGTGTTGTTCACCTAGACATTTGTTTTGTTGAGAATAACAACTGCAGCAAATGCAGCTTCACCCCAGAAAGTTGCGGGAGTTCCAAACTCATCAAGCATAGCACGAGCCATTTGTTGAGCCGTTATGTTCATCCTTTCTACTACTCCATTTTGCTGAGGAGTCCTGGCTGTAGAGAATTCCCTTCTTATTCCATGTTCTTCACAAAAATTGAAAAATTAATTTGAGGTAAACTCCCCACCTCTATTAGACCTGAGGCATTTAATTTTGTGATCTAATTCTTTTTCAACCAAAGCTTTGAAGGATTTGAATTTTTCGAAGGCTTCATCTTTGTGCTTCATAAGTCCTATCCAAACCATCCTTGAATAGTCGTCAATGAATAATATAAAGTATTCTTCTCCCCGAGGCGACCTTTTCCTAGATGGACCACATACATCAGTATGGACAAGTTCAAGTGGCCTACTAGATGATCCTTCCTTCTTAGGGAAGTTAGTTCTGGTTTGCTTACCGAACTGGCATGATTTGCATATTTTATTGTCTGGAATTCCGATGTCTGGAAGACCACGAACTGCCTGGTATTTGCATGCTTTCCTTATACGTGAGAAACTTAGATGCCCCAACCTCTGATGCCATAGCCAATGTTCATCATTCTTGCTCAGATATCATTGTTGTTGTCCTTCTTTGAATATGTATAAATTATTTGGAGTTCTTATGCCTTTGATCACTATTTCTCCTGTATCAATATCACGAACACTACATCCATTTGATCGAAATATTACCTCTGTTCCTTGATCGCGCATTTGACTGACACTCAATAAATTATGCTTTAAGCCATCAACATACATAACATTTCCTGCTTTGACCTTATCTTTTAAAAGAACATAACCTTTTCCTTTTATGAGTGCAGGGGTGTCATTTCCAAATGAGACCTTCTTCTCCTTATCCAAGACACTATATGGGGTGTCATTTCCAAATGAGACCTTCTTCTCCTTCTCCAAGGCACTATATGACTGAAGTTTTTCTTTATCACCTGTCATATGTTTTGAACATCCACTGTCGATGTACCATTGATTTTCCTGCCCTTTTGCATATAAGGCTATACCACATCTTTCTGGTTGTGGTTATTTCATTCTCTATGTTTTGATATTTGAGGCTTGCTCCTTCTGAGTTGTCTGCCGAAACCTGCTCTTGCATTCAGAATCTTCATGACCAAAATTATTACCAATAGAACATTCTATTTCATTTTCAAGAGCAGAAAAGTTATTGTAGGTCCTTTTCATGATCCCAGTCATACTCCTCTGTTTTTGAGTTTCTCTAGTCATGATAGTTTTGTAGGCAACACACTGAGTTGCTTTGTGTCCAAAGTTGTGACAAGAGAAACATTGGCCATTGAAGAAATTCTTGTGATTATCAACCTTGCGGACTGAATGATTGTAGTTGACATTCATTCTTGAGGTAAATTGAGAATGATTTACCCGAGGTCTGTTGTGGCTTCTGTTTATCCTTGAAGCAGATTTACCCTGATTTACTTGGTGATCTCTGTTCATTCTTGAAGAAAAATGTCCCTGATTTACCTGGTGATCTCCATTAGGCCTTTGCTCACTCCTCCTTGCTGCATCAAGATAACTTTTGGAGGTGGATGGTTTTTGCGAGAACGCTGCACTTTGATAATCTCATCTAATGTTTTAGATCCTTTAACAAATCTAAGATTAAGAGCTTTAGTTTTCTCAATCTTTTTTCTAAGTCCCACAATTTCACATTCTAACTTTTCATGATGTTTTTCACTTTCAGCTAGTTGAAATTGCAAAGTATCAATAATCATATTTTTCTCTTCTAAACAAATTTTGAGTTTAGAAATCTCTTCATAGAGACTTTCTTCATCTATAGCATCCATAAATCATCATCTTCAAAAGCCATTAAAAGTCTATAGTTATTACCT
Organism: Pinus taeda; assembly: GCA_000404065.3. Taxonomy (NCBI): domain Eukaryota; kingdom Viridiplantae; phylum Streptophyta; class Pinopsida; order Pinales; family Pinaceae; genus Pinus; species Pinus taeda. The sequence continues at coordinate 11,401 of APFE030406976.1, read as the reverse complement.
CGTTCATCTACATCAATATTTGAGAGTCCATCACTGTCTTCATGAGTGTAGTAGCTTTTCTTACTTACATTATGTTTCTTGTTCCATCTAACAGGTTCCTTACCTTTGTCAAGCTTATGAGGACACTTGGCAGCATAATGACCGACTCTTCCACAAGCAAAGCATTTGAAGGGTAACTTACCTCTGAATCTTCCAGCACCCCGTTGAAGGTTCTTGACAAAATTTGATTCTTCCTCTTCTTCTGTCATATGTCATGACTCATAGTAATCTCCTTTACCTGAAGCCTTGAATGCAGGTTCTCTCCTGTCCGATGGTCCTCCTTTCCTCATTTCATAAGCGGTTGAATTCCATGTAGTTGCGACATGATAATTTTCTGTAGATTCTCCTTTTCTTCTATTGCAGAAACTTTTGATTCAAACTTAGGAGACAAAGATCTTAGAACCTTTTCAACCAAAACAACCTCTTTTATTTCTTCACCCATATTTTTCATACAATTAACAATCTCATCTATACGAAGGAAATAGTTAGCCACACTTTCATCATTGTACGTTCTGAGATTTTCATACTGAATTCTAAGGGTTTGAAGTTTTGCTCGTTTTAGTTGCTCATCTCCTTCATAGCTCAACACAATCTTGTCCCATATTTCTTTAGCGGTTTTATACTGCATAACCTTGACGAATTCTGATTGAGATAGACATCCTAATAGAGTGTTGACAGGCTTTGCATTTGTTTCAAACTGCTTCTTCTCAACCGGATCTGTAGGAGTTGCTGATGGAAAAGTGTACCTTGTATTTATGATATCCCAGACTTTTGTACCAAGAGATTGAAGATAGGTTGTGACTCTTACCTTCCAATAGATGAAATTGGTCCCATAAAAAATTGGTGGCCTGATTGATGCTTCTCTCTCGTAGTTGCTCATGATGATAGATCTTCCTTCAAGCGATCAAGCTTCTTCTGAAGGACTTGCTCTGATACCAATTGTTGAAAATAATACTGAGAGGGGGGGTGAATCAGTATTATCTGGTCAATTATTTTCTTTTTCAAACCCAGAACATATACACTACTTCAGTTAGATGAACCCGCATGTATACGCAACTACAGATAAGGAAACCTGCGTATATTATGTAGATATATAATTTACTTTATTCTACAAATGTTGATCATTAAGTTATGCACCAGGACAGTTACCAGGAACAATAAAACAGATCAGAAGACAACCGCACAAAAGAACACAAGATATAAGGTGGAAACCCAATGTGGGTGAAAACCACCTGTTGCAATTCATCTCTATCTTCTTTTAATTAGAAACTTCTTTTTACAATGATTCTGTACTGGTTGCAGTTCTTTACCAGTCGCAGGGTACCTGCAGAGGAGCTTACAACCCTCTCTCGTTTTCCAGCTTCTCTGGAAGGAGGCTACAACCCCCTTAGTTCTTGTACTCTTCGAGATACTAGTACGCAGGCTGCTACCTGCAGAAGGCTACAACCTTCTCTTCCTTCCAGGGACCACGTTTCATAAATTTTCAGACTAGATCCACAAATAACATTAATCAAACTTCAAGAATTTCTACATCAACCAAACACTTTTTCACAAATCAAGATTGAATCAAAATAAACACTTCTCTGACAACTGTACCCAGATCATAGCAACTGTAATCTCACCCCAAATTTTGAACCCAGATCACTGCAATAATCAGTAGAATCAACTAGAACATAAATTAAGAGATGTACGCTACTTCAATATTCAGAAACCTGCGTGCATATGCTTCTCTGTTAAGATCAACTTGCGTATATGCCCTTTTTCCTTACAAAAACTGCGTGTATACGCTTCTGTGCTAAGATCAACTTGTGTATATGTGCTTTTTACTTATAGAAACTGTGTATATACACGCCTTCGCTTCACTGAACCTGCGTACAGATCTATAAAGATAATTTACCCACTCAAATGATCATATATTAGTTTACCCAGATTGCCAGATTTATAGATCAAGCAAGCGCCACATAGAACATATCAAAATCATACAAAGATACTATCATTCAAGCCTTAAGAGTTTGACCCATCAAAAGAACTTATCCTTCTCCTTGCGCTCAGGTTCCTTCTTCCTTCAGATCCATATCTGCACCATAACCCAATCACCGTATTCCAGATCTAGCACTTTATCAAATATTCAATAATTCAGATGATCCCTAGCCAAATGATCTCCTTTCTCTTTTATAGCCTTAGGCCTTTCACAATACCACGGTCCAAAAACCATAACAATTCAATACCATGGTACCAATACTTGGGATCAACACTTATGACGAGATACCATGGCCCAAAACCATAGGTTCAAATACCAAGGACTAAATACCACGGACCAAAAATAAGTTCTCCCACATGTACGCGCTTTTCCTTGCATGAAAGTGCGTGTATACGCATACGCGCCTTGGGAACGCCCAACTTGCGTGTATACGCGGCTTCGTCAAGGTGAAGCTGCGTATATGTCTTTTTCTTCTTTCTGAGTGCCTGAACTGTGATCTGTCACCAAAGTGAGTTGCCATCAAGGACAACACCCGTGTTATAGTGCCAAACCTCAGCCATAATGTCAACATCTTGGATCTTATCCCTTCTGTCTTATCTTTGTCTCTTCTCTTCATCCCTCTCTATAATCTACCTTCCATAGCCACTATCATTCACGTCAGGCTAATATATTAAACTCAAGCAACAAATTGTGGTTGGAATCTAGTAGAGGTGGGCTCAAATAAGTGACCAAAAAAATTATGAAAGATATCCAGTACCGAAAGATCCATTATCACATCACTTATAGCTAGGGTGATGCTTTGAAGTTGACATCTAGTTATTAGTGTGAATTCTCTACTATTGTAAAGGAGGAGGTTTCCCACATTGAGAACTTTGTCGAATAGAAAATGAGGAGATTTTCTAATGAATAGGTGGAAGCAAAATTTTGGGATTCTATTCCAAATAGGGGGTTATCTCATTCCATAGGTACCAAAAATTTCAATCTCATAGATATTTTGTAGTTGAACAAAGTTTTCATAGCATAGGCTATAGAGGAAAGGGGTTAATAACAATAAGCAATTCTCCATAAATTGGACATAATGGTTAAATTTTTTGAAGTAGTTTATGCACTGGCAATATAATTAGAGACATAGAGAACATCAAGCAAACCACTATGGAAACTCTAGAACATGTTCAAGTGTCTAAAGATACTCCCTCAATCTCCATCATGCTTGATGAAGTTCTTGAGGAATAGGAGAATTCTCAACAATGACATAAGTAACCACGTGTCCTTTTGGGTTGACAACTTTTGCTTTCTTTTGGTAGTTTAATAATTGGTTATGTAAATTATCTTTATGTAAATTTCCTCAAATATTTAGGCCATATTAATTCTAGGGAAACATATGTGAGGGACCATACCTTGCGATTTTGAGAGATAAACATTATTTTTTTGACTTACTGTGATCTTGGTTTCCTAATAGGTAAGCCATAATTAATCATGGCTATATTCTATTTTTTACTTGTTTAATATAAATATCAACTAGCTTTAAAAAATAAAACATTCCAAACTTTGTTTTTAGCAAATAATTAAATATGGTGAATTTAATATTTCATAATAACATCAACAACTTGAAATCATGTTCACATCCATATTGAATAAACATTTATATACAACTTAAATCCATCTATATATAATCAACTTAGATCCATCTTAACATGATGGTCTTTCCCTCTTTAAAGATTCTTTCCCCTTTTGAATAGGCTATATTCCACATGAATACCATGGGTCACTACCATGTGTGAATACCATGGATACCATGGGTCACTACCATGTGTGAATACCATGTATCTATATATAATCAACTTAGATCCATCTTAACATGCTAGTCTTTCGCTCTTTAAAGATTCTTTCCCCTTTTTGAATAGGCTATATTCCACATGAATACCATGTGTGAATACCATGGATACCATGGGTCAATACCATGTGTGAATACCATGGATACCATGGTTAAATATGTTATTTATATTTTAACATATGGTTATTTTGTTTATTATTATTATTTTTTTTTACATAAGAAGACATGACACGGCATGACAAGATGGGACAGGACATTACAACATCTCTTCCTTATTGGGTTGTTAGTGTCCTGTCAAGCATTCTTATTTTGGAAGTGGGAAGAGACATTTAACATATGATGATATTCATGAATTTGAATAACCATGCCTATGAACCAAAGAGGACATCTGAATCCAACAAAGGACATATGTATAAATACCTTTTATATTTCACTATTAGAGGATTAGGGAGCCTCATGATGTAGATTTTATATATCTAGTAATTATTATTTAAATTTAGTCATAGTCTTAGTACCTTGGGAGTAAAAGACATTAATCTTGAGAGTAGTGCATTAGATATGCTCTAGAAAACTAGTTCATGAATAATTTATAGGTTATAGAGTTGTTGGACATTCCCATTTGTCTTATTTTCCCTTGTGAAGTACATTATCATATAAAGGCAATGCCTTTTCACTAAAATATGGTTAATTAGTTCTTTTGACTCTAGGTATGTGTTTTAGGTTGAACATGTTGTTCAACTAAGTTTTTGCCTTATTCCCATATTGGCCATCATATGACTTGATTTAAACATCCACAACTTTTAAAATTTCTAATTATGTTAACAGAAGTAATTTCCTTTTATTTTCTGAAGTATTATTTCTAGTTTTTTAGGATAATTTATCTTTACTATTGACGTTTACACAAGGTATATCGCCCATTACAACATCTTATCTTAAAGGAATAAGAGTACTTGGTGTTAGGTCAATTCCCATTAGAGAGAAGAATATTCTATGTAATGTCATTTGACTCTCCTCAACCATCCTATTCTTTGAATGATGATGGTGGGGATACTAGGACATTTCATGTCTTTACCATATAATTTTCCTCCCATAGTAGGAGGACATCAAATAGTCAAAGCATGTAATTAACACATCTTATGATATACATCACATGGTGACAAACCTTGCAATAAAACCAACATGGGTTGAAGTTTCTTTCCTTCCTATACCTAAGCTTTGAGGTAGCATAAATGCAATAAATGTCCTTGATTTTGTTAGTTCCTTTTGAGTACTATGCCCATATGATCTGAAAATCACTGTGAGTGATCTCAGCTAAATAATTAATGAAGGAAGGTATTACAGACTCATGTGCTGGTGTGTGTCTATGTTATTTTAGGCAATGGATCGATCAGATTGCAAAATAAATAGACATTGGAAAATGGAAAACAGTAAGGGAAACACAGTAAGCAAAGACAAGAACACAAAAAACTAATAAGGAGTTCACCCTATTCTCCAGTGCTACGTCTCCGGTCCATCTTTCAGTGGTGGTCTTTTTTTATTGTGTGTTTATAGCAAAGATTTACAATGAGGAGCTCAACTTGAGTCTCTTAAAACAAAAGATGCTTAGTAGGGTGGTTCTTGGATTCCCCAAGCCACTAGAGTGCACAGAATCTTTCCTTACCAAGTCTCAACCTCTCTGGTCTTTAATGGGATGAGTCCAATGGTGCTCAATTCCCAACAGATATCGTCACAGGGATGGCTTGAACCTCTCAAGCCTGGTTCTGTCTGCTTGATGCTGCCTTAGGTCAGCTAGGCTCTCTGTTTTCTGCTTCTTGCTTCACTGTCTCTTTAGCCTTTTCTTTCACTGTTTTTCTTCTCTGGTTCTTCCTTTCTCTTCTCCATGTACTATTCTTCGTCTGTTCATGGCTTAAAGGCAATTTGTCCTTGACTGTTTTCTTCCTCTTCTGCCCCTTCAGATTGTCTGCTGTTGTTCGCTTAGAGTTCCCTGCCTCTGCATCATCGCCAACATCCCACAGGGAGGTGGCTACTTGTCCTCTTGAGAACTGCGCCAGCTCTTCCTCAACAGTTCAGTATTTCAGTTACATTTTGGAATGACTCAATCACCAACTCAGCGGTCAAATCAGACTTCAAACTTTTATATGTCGCAGCTTAATTCCCCCATCAGATCCGGTTTTCCCATCGGGCGCAATCTCCACCGTCAGATCTGGAGTCCCCAGATCCTACGGTGTTCACTCATTTCACGCGGTTGACTTGCTCAACCGTTAGTCCACGATGAGAGGCGATTTTCTCTCTCATCCACCGGACACACGTCGTGCGATGAATGGAACCACTCGTTTTCTTCCAAATCCGCTTACCGCCCCGATGTGCCTCCGATATACCGATAGTTTTGGAGTGCGAGACCCGCCTTTCGCCTTAGCGCTTTCCCTACGGTTTCCCAGCTTCCCATGCGACCCGATCGCTTGGGGCTTTTCCTTCTCAAGGGGTTTTGCCCAACTTAGCGCGATCGCACATCAGAAATGGCCTCCGTTTCCCGATTTGGGTTTCCTAACTGGCAGTTTTGCCTCCTGCACGGTCTCCATGGGCCTCGGTCAGCGCATTTTGATCGAGGTCCTTGTCGTTCCTTGTTGACTGCAAACTGTCGTTGTCTAAAGGTCTTCCTGATAGCTCTTTGTTCATAAATTTGAAGTCTGTCCTGATTTGATACAGTCATGGCACTTGGTAATTTTTCATGGATCCAATTCGAATCATGACCTTCCCACTGAAAAAGCTTTTGGACCACCAAAAGTTGGTTTTCAAGCATCGACTAAGTGAGGGTACAATTGTCTTATTGTCCAATCTTTATCCACTTTGCATTGCTCGGCTTTGAACCCTTGAGCCCAATTTTTAGGTACTCAACATCTCCTCTGCGTGTTGTCCTCACCTTCCTATCCAGAACTGTGTCTTCCTACAATTCATTAAGATATTCGGATAACATGTCATCAATAGAAGGCAATTGACTCTGCCCTTCGGGATCTTCAATTAGCGAAGGTTCAAACAACCTCAAGAAATCTACATTTATGACTGAGTAGATGTGCAAGTAAGCTAGTAGATCAAGGTGAAAAGCATTCTCACCAATCTTCTCAAGTATCTTGAAAGGTCCATACCTGATAGGCTTTAGCTTTTTACCTTCACCTTGCATCTTGTCCTTGCTGATATATAGCCAGACTTGGTCACCAAATTGGAAACTATGCTCCATCCGATGCTTTTCATGCTTTACCTTGTATTTGGCGTGGCTCTTTTCCAGCTATTCCTGTACTACCTGGAGGATCTCTTGGATTTGTTCAATGAACCTAGTTACCATGTCCACATCACTGTGTCCCTCAACTGTGGTGTCTTTACCAAAGACAAAATCCAAAGGAGACCTTGGTATGAACCCAAAATAAGTCTCAAAAGGAGATCTTTGTGTAGAAGAATGCTTTGCTCTGTTGTAAGCATGTTGCACATAACACAAATGTTCATCCCAAAGCTTAGGATGCTTGCTGCAATATCCTCTGAGTAACTGGATCATTGTCCCATTAACTACTTCCGTTTGGCCATCAGTTTGTGGATGAAAAGCTGTGCTTTTCTTTAGTTTGATGTCCATTAGTTCCCATAGACTTGACCAAAACTTTCCCAAAAATTGGGTGTCTCAATAAGATATAATGGAAGTGGGCAATCCAAAATGAACCCATACATGTTCAAAGAACATTTTTGCAGTTTGTTCAACTATAATCTGTTTATTACAAGGTATCAAAATACACATGTTGTTGAACCTATCCACAACAACATATAGATAATCATGAACTTTCCTAGATTTAGGCAGTCCTCCAACAAAATCCATGGGAACACTTTCCCAAGGGTGAGAAGGCACCGTTAATGGAGTGTACAAGCCTAGTTTTCTATTCCTGGGCTTGCTTTTAGCACACATAGTACACCCTCTTACATATCTGGAAACCGTCTCATTCATTTTTGGCCAATAACAAAATCTGTGCAGCAGTGCAACTGTTTTACTTACCCCAAAGTGACTTGATATTAGAGAAGTGTGTGCTTCTTGCATTATCTTTACTCTTTCAGTTTGTGGAATGCATAACTTCCCACAATGGTATAAAAGTCGGTCCTTTAAATGATAATCCAATTCTTCTACTCGTTTGTCTTGACTTAAAGTTGCATATACATCTTTAAAGTCTATATCTTGAGCATATTGTTCAATGTAGCTCTCATGTAACACAAAATTATGCTTAAGTATAGTAGATGCATTTATAATGGGTCTAGATAACATATTTGCAACTTTATTGTGTATGCCCTTTTTATACCTGATGACTAAATGAAATTGTTGTAGAAAACCCATCCATCTATAGTGTCTTGATTGTTGCAACTTAGTTTGGGAGTGTAGATATTGAAGTGGTTGATGATGAATATGTATTACTGTCTCTTTGCCCATTAAGTAATGTTTCCACTTTTTCACACTCAGTACTAATGCATGCAATTCTTTATCATATGTAGGATAGTTAACTACTGCAGAATTAAATGTCTCAGAATGATAACATATGGGTTTACCGTGCTATGTCAACATTGCTCCCATGACATAGTCACTGGCATCCGTTTGGATCTCAAATGGTCTTTGAAGATCAGGAAGTGCTAGTACAGGTGTTGTACTAATCTTTTCTTTCAAGGTGTCGAAGGCTTTCTGTTGTTTGCCTCCCCACTGAAACACCTTGTTCAATCATGTTAAAGCATGTAAGGGAGCTGCAATTGAGGAAAAGTTAAAAATTAACTTCCTCCAATATTGTGCTGCTCCTAAGAAGCTCCTAACTTCTGTAGCAGATTTGGGTTTAGGCCAATTTACAGTGACTGCCACCTTCGAGGGATCTATCTGCAATTCACCACCCTCTACTATATGACCCAAATAATTAAGAGATGTTTTGCCAAATTCACATTTTGAGAGTTTAACATAAATTTTTTCTCTTTTCAAAACATCTAGTGTCTGCTTAACATGCTTTAAGTGTTCTTCCCATGTTTTGCTAAATATCAGAATGTCATCCAGATACACAATAACAAAATCATCAAGAAAAGGTCTGAGTACATCATTCATTAATCTCATGAAAGTAGCAGGAGCATTAGTTAAGCCAAATAGCATAACCAGCCACTCATACAATCCCTGCTTTGTTTTGAAAGCAGTCTTCCATGCATCTTGTTCTGCAACTCTAACCTAATTGTATCCACTATGCAAATCTAGCTTGGAGAAATAAATAGCTTCTTTCAATTGATCTAAAAGATCATCTATGCGAGGAAGCGGATAACGATTTTTTATGATTATCTTATTTCAATGCTCGGTAATCAATGCACATTATCCACGCGCCATCTTTCTTTCTCACCAAAATGATTAGTGACCCACATGGTGATGTGCTAGGTCCAATGAACCCTTTCTCAAGCAATTCCTGCACCTGCTTCTTGATTTCAACATTCTCTAAAGTGGACAACCTATACATTCCAATGTTAGGTAATGGAGCATCTTGCTGCAAAATAATATCATGCACTATTTCCTTTTTGGGTGGCAGACCTTTAGGTTCTTGAAACAAGATATCATAACCTGAAACAACCTTTTCTAAATCAGCTGTTGTTTAGCATTACAACCTTCAAGTACATTGGCTTTATCGAGTTTCTTTTCCTTTACAACCATCAGTAAGAATTGTTTGCATGAATTTATCATTCTTTTCATCTGCCCTCAGTTTATGAGAGTATAATTATTCTTGAGCTTATGAGCTCTTACAAAGTATTTGATTCCATATTTAACAAGTAGATACTTGTTCTCAGCTCTATAGAAAATAACTTTTCTATCATACAAGTAAGGACTTCCTAAAACAATTCCACATATATCCAAAGGCATTATGTCTGTTAGCACCTAAATCTGCCTCAGGCTGAAAGAAGGCAAAATTCAGGGTAACCACAAACCACACTCAGTTTGGTAGCTAGCCCTACCAGAACAGGAGAGGGCTCTCTCCGAGTCACACTCAGTGAATAGATGAACAAAAGGACTGAGATGACTTTCAAACGAACTATTTATCTTAGGCTGGTAAGTGAAAATGAATATAAGGAGTGATTTTTATGAATGACTGTGTTTCTGTGATGTTATGGGACCACTAGACCTCAATGAACATAGAACTTAACATAAAGGCACAGATTATTTCGTGAGGCAAGGTAGGCGGAAAGCATAACAATTTAGTTTTAAGATATGGCGGAATGAAGAGATCGATTAAGAAGGTGAAAAGGGCATGGACAACATGAACCCTTTTCAACAGAAGAATGAACATTGTACATGAAATTTTCCCACAGGTAGAGCAATTAAATTGAATTCTACCTAATCTCACTCAGAAAATTTCACTAGAAATGAATATGAAATGAACTATGAAACATAACAAGATACATATGAAACATAAGAACGACATTTGCTACACTCACAACCACATGAATCTCATGAAACAGAGCCACTGCCTTTCACTAATCCTCTATAAAAAATATACAGTGCAGAAACAAATTTTCTTTCCCACAGTCTCCCAGAAGTTACAAGCCAACCAACCAATTGCTTTGCATACAATATAGAATGTGCCATGAAGAGATAGAACGCCCAAGGGTCACAAAAAGAAGGTGGAGAGCCAAACATCAACTACAGGTGCAGTGCCACAAACATGAAAAATGGCTTGGGTGACCCTTTGCCTTGCTTTGCCACTTGGATAACTGACCATGTCGAAAAACTGAAGTGCATATGAGGGGGCCCACTTACAAAAAGTCGGGAATCCTCCTCCTGTGTGTCGGGCTCTTTTCCAGGTGACTTTTGGAAACCTTCGCGGTGTCCAAATTGAGCGCAGGATAGCTTGTTGGAAATTTATTTGAGTCTACTTTCCAACCCAACTGGAATTTTTTGATTTGGAGTTCATTTGCCCTATCAAAAATCAAATCTCCCAAGACGGGTCGAAATGTGCCAAATGAGGCTGCCTAAAGGCAGAGTGCTGTTACAGTCCACTTTTGAATGTCTTCCTCAACTCCAAATTTATCTCATGATATCTCATTGGAAATATATTTGTCTATAGTTATCATTTGGATCATCAAGAAAGTCATTTGGCCAACCAAGCTAGGAGAAAACTTGATTTTCCCGAGGTCACTCCAGAGGTGCATCAATTCTACCGAGGCAATTGTATTTTTGACATTTCTTCAAAACAATGACACTTGCTTAAAAAGTGAAGGAGGTTTTTCTTCCTTGGTCTATTATGGATAAAAACCTCTCTCACTTTTCTCAAATTCATCTTTCATTTCTCAGAAACATCATTTGAGTGAAACATATCCTGATGTGTGGGACAAGGGATTTGCCGAAATGAAGCGAAATGAAGAGGATAGGGAGCTTCTAAATTCTTGAGGAAATTTTGGGAAGTATGGAGGGATGTTAGGAAGTAGAGGAAAGTGGAATCTTAGAAATTGAGTGAGGGGAAGGGGTCCAAAAAGGAAAAACACAGGCCCAACCATAGAAAATGCAG
>APFE030406975.1:3073-35363 GCA_000404065.3 Pinus taeda | reverse complement strand
AAAACCATCTACAACTATTTCCCATAAATCTTGACATGCAAACAGGGCTTTCATGGTTATTGCCCAGTAGTCATAATCCTTCCCATTGAACTGTGGAAATTGAGGGTTAAACAAACCCATGCTAGTGCTTGTGCTAGCCATTCCTTGCATTCTCAGCTATGCTTCTAAATCTTGACTGTATATTTAAGAACAACTGACTGCTTCAACCAAAAGACTGCTCCCTTCAGCTTCTTTGTCACCTACAAAGAGCCTAAACCTGCTCTGATACCACTGTTGGGTGTTTTTTTACTTCTGTTTGGGATGGGAAAATACCAAAACCATACAATATAAAACACAGAGACTATGCTCTGTTTGCTTTGCTCCAAGATCTTTTACACAGAGAAGTCTTTTTTTAAAATAATTACACAGGACAGAGTATTTCACCACCATAAAATTTCCATTCATTAAACAAAAACATTTACATATTCATCCTCTTTCACTCAGAGGGATTCACCAAAACATTTTCACAAGATTTACTCTGCCTCCTATGAAATTTACACCACTGTGTGTAAATATTTCATTTACATTCACTGCTGTGTGAAAAACAAACTTACAGGGAGTTACAGAATTACCTTTTCACCTGTGTGAAACAATTCATGGATTTCAACAAAACCATCCACTGGTTTTCTTCATTTACTTTTTCTCCTGCACTGCTGTGCAATCTTTACTTCTTACATTACAATCAAAATTACTCTGCTGGATAAAACATTTTTCATTACAAACCCCAAAAATATATTCATGCACTTCTGTGCATTCCTCCCCTGCAATACAAAATTAATCTCTGTGTTTTTACGGGTGCTGCATACCCTCTGTTTTTACTTGCTGCCGCGAACTGAAGTTTTTCTCCCCGTGTGCAATATACAAAATTACATTTTAATCCCCGTGGGTTTTCTTTTTCATATTACAAAATGGGGTCAACGCTATATTAAAAAAAACATATTAAAAAAAATAAAATAAAACTTACCCATACTACTTATTAAATTCGCCGTAAAACATTTAACTCTTTACCAAACAAAATGTCAGCGATTTAGCATAGGGGATGGGCAATACGTATGGTCCACACTATATTAAATTTTTAATCAGACCTCGTGTACTTTCCTTATGATCAGACGGCGGACAGACTTGCCTTTAATCCCACTGCGGAGGATGGATATCGGAACATCATTCTGACTGTACTTTAAACTATCGTGCAGCGTTGTCAAATCAACGGACGTTAATGCTGGAGGTAAATCGACGGGTGAAAACGATATCGGAAGAGGTGAGTTGGGTGAAAGATACCTTCCGATGGAGCCCTGAGGCTTACGTCAGGACACATGTCGGCATCGGACCACCATAGTACGGAAACCTCCTTAAGCCAAAAGTGGTGCGAATACCGGTGGTTTAGATTTGCTTGAGTGGTTTTATGCGCCGTTGACTGCTGACCCGTGCGCGGGCAGTGAAATTATATTTTTAACAAGCACCTCCTTATTTCTGGATGTAACTAAAATTAAGCTACTAGGACCAAGGACATTCATCAGCGGCAAAAGTAATGCATCCAACTGTTTAATGTGATCAACGTCATCTAAAATTACGAGAGCTTCAGAAGGTGGAACCTTTTGAAGCATCTCTATCCCTTGATCAATGTTACAGATTTGGTGCTCTGCATGTATTTGAGTCAAGTCCCTGAAAAGTTGAACCTGCAAGCCATGTAAAGAACTCTTAGCTGCAGCTTCTCTGACCCCATGCAAATAACTGGATGCACGGTAATTTGTTCTTCTCCGATTGAAGAACTTTTTGGCCAGCGTCGTCTTTCCTATTCCACCAGGACCCACAATCCCCACGACCTGAGCTTTCCTGCTCTGGTTCTCCAATAACGCTCTTTTCTCACGATCTTCTACTTCGGCTACCTTTTCGTCCAACCCAGTAGGAAATTTGGCCACATGCAACGGCGGTTTTCTAATCAATTTCTGAACGCCTTGCACGGTTTTATTAAGAAGCTCCCCGATGTCGCTGATTATTCAAAGGCGATACAAATGAAGGCAATAAGAAACGTAAATGTATATCATTGTCTATCCATCTATCCAACATAAAGTCATTCAGAGAAAAGGAAATAGAATTCTCACCCGTTACAGGCCTCCAGCTCGCAACCGCTTATATCTGCAACCCTGGAAAGAGCCTTTCTCCAATTTTCGATGGTACTGGGCTGGTATCGAGGCTTACCTTTGTTGGTTTCAGGGTCAAATGTTTTCTTCTTCTCGAGATTGAGCAGGGCTTGCTCATACACTCCAGCCTTACCCCGTGACCACCACTGGACAATTCTAAGAATTTTAGCAAACATTCCATCTATGGCCCGCGTCCGGCGCCGAAGATCTGCTGGCTTGATGCCGTAGAACACGGGAATAATGGGTTTCCCCGAGTTCATCATCGAGACAAGCTCATCTAAACACCATTTTGACTCGGCATATGCGGGAGATAAAATTGCTACGTGGACAGAGGCGGTTGCGATCGCTGCTTCAATTTGAGATGTCAACTCTTCTCCCTGCTGCATTTCCTCCTTGTCCAGAAACACTCGCAACCCACAAAAACGAAGAAAATAGTAAAGAGAGCTGGCAAAGGTTTTCTTCACATCCGCCCCGCGGTGATTAATGAAAACGTCATAAAAGGGGCTCTGGCTGGGATGTTCAGTTGTGGAGATGCAAGGGGAAGAGGAAGAGGAAGAAGCATCCATGGTGTCTGGAAGTGAAGGCTGCGTGAATGAGGATGTCGGTGATGGGCAGTCCATTTCCAATGGGAGTCTGAAAATAGAAATAAAAATTGGTTGAGATGAGGGTTGGATGGTGAATGAGATCGATGCAAAAATGAGAACGCTGAAACCCGTTGGAGCCTTTGCTGAAAAAAATCTGAAGGAGAATATTGGAATGAAAACTGTTGGTGTTGTGACCACATTTATTGGTATTTAAAGTGTAGCTCGAAGCTGGTAAGAGCTAATCAGTTTGTTATAGCAAACTTGTCATAGGGTAATAAATTATTGGTTAATTATATTATTTTTAACTTTATAACACATCCAAGATAATGAAAAATAATAAAGTGTATTATAAAATTAAAAGACATGCCAGTCATTTAATGCCGTATAACCACTGGTTAGCTCTTGCCCTCGGAGCTAAGTGGCCAATATAACCTGTGTTATGTCTGCAATTCAATTAAAGAGTCGTGGCATGTGGTCAGTGGTCCATTCGATCAGCATTCATGGAGGTATTCTGTCATGTCGGTAAGTACAGAGTCAAAGGCATGTGGTCATTTCGATCGGCAATCATGCCTCCACGTTCTGTGCATTTATATCACCTGACATTAAAAAGAGGTCAGGCGTGGCATGTGGTCCATTCGATCGGCAATCGTGCAAGCACGTTCTGTGCATTTATATCACCTGATAAAAAAGAGGCCAGGAGGCGGCCCACGGATAGAATTTGAAGCTAACCAATATTTATGTGTTGTTTACTCATTAATGGGTATGGCTTTATATGCTCATAGCTTAATAATGTATTTGCTTAAATTTCAGTATGGCGATATAGCCTTGCAGCTCACTAACAAAATAAATATTATTCAATATTTGTAAAACTGCACTAAGACGTCTAAAGTTTAAATATTATCAAATATTGGTAAAACTGCACTAAGACGTGTAAAGTAGTGTTGATAAATATTGGTAAAACTGCACGAAGACGTGTAAAGTAGTGTCGGTAGGACATGCAAAAACTACACTAAGACGTGTGAAGTAGTGTCGACAGGACATGTATACTTTGACTTCATTTGTGTTAGAGTTAAAAAAAAGCTTATTAGGTATTAGAGGTTTTAATGGGACAGTTATCATAAATATGTGATATTGAGTAGAGTGAAATGTTGGGAATGGGTTGTTAGTGTTAATGTGTTGAGATGAGCGATAACAAATTAATAAAAGATTGGTGTGCAAAACGAAAGAAGTTCAGGTATTTTTTTCTCCTCCCAAAGGGATGCGCGGTAGCAAAAGAGTAGATCCGATAAGAGACATGTGGCAATGGCGTGCCAACACGGTTGATACATGGTAGCTAGATTTGGCAGTTTCAAGGCTCATAGTGGGCCAAAAAAGGGTAGCACGTGGCATTACTCACAAGGTGATAGGTGGAAGATACGTGGCAGCGATGACATCATGTATGGGAAATCAGAGATTGGAGGTTGAGGCATATTGTGCATCGAAGAAAAACCTCTGATTGATAACCTTTGATTGAAGGGTTATGATACGGGGGCTAGATTGTTGTCACATGAAGAGCTACGGGATCAAGGGCCAAATGTAGAAGGTGATCGATGATCGCAAATTGACATGTCATCCATAAAGGTTACACCTCTAAATGGAAATGCCCGATAGAGAGGGCTCCGATTTGGGGGCTATCACGACGGTCACAAAGAGTTGAAAGGAGGCAAGGGATATTGGCATATCGTAATCGGAGATCACCAAATGCAAGCGAAAGTTTCATTCCAAATGATGTGATGAAAGGCAGATGTGATATTATATTAAAGATGTTTTGATGAAATAAATTGGGTCTAAAGATAGACGAGATCGTAAGTTTTGCTAGGACAACCATCTTATTTTTCCAATAAAAATCTCTGGTAAAAGCTGACATGTACAGTAAGACATATCGCACTCGGAGATCGACGGATCTAAGTGAAGGTTTCATTCGAAAAGTTGTGATGAAGGGCGGATGCGATTTTATATTAAAGATGTTCTGATAAAATTAATCGACTCCAGAGATAGAGAAGATCGCAAGTTTTGGTAAGACAACAATGTGATTTCTTCAATAAAAATGTTTTTTAAAGCTTACATGTGTCGAAGGCCACGTGGATGCACGTTTTGTCAATTAATGGCGAAATGCAGTGAATTTAGGGTTTTCGATATTCTAAATGCTTTCGTGAATACTAAGGATCCCCGAAGATTTTTCTCATGAAAGTATTCGATTCATGCATAATTGGTCATTTTCTCTAAGCGTAGGCGCTGGTCATTCTTGTGTTTTTTCCTCGCGGTCTAGTCCTGATAAACATAATTCACGAGAAATGTCTCAACCAACTAAACCCAGAAGGAAAGTTCTCATTCAACAACAGCTAGGTGGTCCTCCTCTTGAGGTCACAGAAATCCCTGGGCTATTTTTCGACACGACATGCACCCCTGATGTTGGGGTCTCTAGCTGGGAGGCCAAGTATAAGCTTTTTGAAGATGAAGGGCCAAAAGTCACAGAAAGAATAGTTATAATAGAGGATAGGGTTCCTATTTCATAAATTACATACAACGATGTGGCCAATTGTTTCTCCATAGAATTGGTGCTCGCCCAACCATCTTACCTTATATGGATATGATCAGGTGGGTCATTGATCATATGAACATCGCAGATAGGAACTTCATGATCCATAGACAGATGGTCATCAGCTCTTTCACTGCAAAATACTTGTCCACAATGTACCACCTCCCAGCAACTCAGAAGAAATATGATAAACAGTTCGTTGAGAAGTTCATGCAAGAAAATGAACACCAATCTGAGGCCATTCGAGCATGGAGAAGAGACCCTAGCAAGCATAGGCAGGAGGACAAGGGCATGTATGTTATAGCCTCTATTAATGCACCCTATTGTTTTGTTGTTGCAATGATGTATAGATTGTTTGGCTATGAGAATACCCAGAAGTTTTCAAACCAATGGGCACTCCTGATTGAAGTTGTCTCTGATGGTTATGTAATGGACTGGGGAACTATTATGTCCAACAACTTAAGCAACGTAATCCTAGAATATAGGAAAAAGCATAAGTTTCTGAAATTGTTGTTGTCCCATTCTACATGAGTACCTACATTATGGATTGTATTTGTTTCACTTCATATTTTCCATCCATGGGATCATGGAAATGTACTATTGAAGAACCTTTTCCTATTCACTTTTACCATGATATTCTATGGGAGTCAAAATACCGACCCTACTTTTACAAGATTAGCCATGGCGTCGTCCTTCCTACTTACTAGTTTTTTTTTCAATGAGAAGTGCCCTAGAATCTCCGCTCAAGCCAATATTGACCTGTTATCAGCTGGAAGATGGTTTGGGGAGGAATCATTCACCTATGTTTGAGTTTTTGGCAGCCTTGCACAACCTCATGTGTTTCCCCTGTATGTCCCCAATAAGCTCTTAGCCTGGGAAATAGCCTACCAGACTATGGGAAATGGTCTGTCTAAGGTCATGAAAGAAAGAAAAAGGACAATGTGGCATGTTTTTTTGTATCGTTGTGGATTCTATTCTTTAGAGAATTTCAAACATGCTACTAAGGAGATAGAGGAAATACAACTGATGAACTTTCCAACCATTCAAAATTGGCAGTATGATCCAGTAGATACTGCGAAAAATATTACAGCACAAGCAAAAATTAGGTAGTTTACAAATGAGCCTAATAAATTTGATTATTTATTTCAATCGACGTTAAATTATTAAGATGTTGAAAGAGAAGCAACATGATGACTCAACCCCGAGCAATTAGTGCAATTTCATCAATACAGGGTTAAAAGCAGTAGTCAGCAGGAAGAGAAAGAGGAGAAGGACTGAACAAAGACATGCTTTGGTCGCTGCAAAAACCTCTTTTGAAGTATTGTGGAAAGATGCCTAAGTGACCGTTGTTGAAGATCTTAGGAGATTATCACAATACGCAGGACATTATGCTAGTGCAACAATTGACAAAGCCACAAAAGTGCAACAACTCCTAATGGAGAAAGATGATAGAATAAGGCACCTTGAACAAAATTTAGAAAATGAAAATCAAGGAATCGTCCAGCAATGGCAAACTCAATTTGCACAATTGCAAACCAATTTGGGTGGGCTGAAGATTCAATAGGAATCTGACATGAAGAGCCGAGATGCCCACATACAGGAGCTAGAGTGCAAGATTGAGAAACTGAAGGCTAATCCTGAGATGGCAGAATTCATGAAAGAAGCAGGGGAGCTAAAAAACTTGCTTGCTCACCAACAGGTTCTATTTTTCCAAAACCTAGGCATTATCGAAGAGATGTGCCAATCAATTGATGCACTTGTGAATCAATTTTCGATCTGAGGACATATGGCAAACAAGTTGAGGATAAAACATATGATTTCATTGACTGGAAGAATAGCTCTAAGGGCCGATTAGCAGATCTGCCCAAAATAGAAGAATCTCAAAAAGAGATTGTCTTCCAAGAATGGGAGATAAGGCTTAAAAATGCAGAGATTGCAATCTATAGTGCCAGGGACATATCTAGCAGCATGATTCAATCAATCAATGATAGCCTCTTGGAGGCAAATTTAATTTTGGAGTGCCTAGAAGATACGTTGCCCGATGTTAAAATATTGACAAAATCTTGGCAAGACTCATCAAAGAAGAAGGTTGAGCAGATAAAAGCTTTATCAAAGATTGATTTGGAATGCCATTGGCATTTCCTAGTCAAACCACATGGGCAATGGTTGATGTTGATGTGTCTTCTAAATAAAACCAGTTAGGTGCTTCTAACACTCAGCGATGTGTTATTCACTGCACGGATGAGCATTAGGCCTAAACATCCACCTGAATTGAAGGTGATGACAAATATATTGAAATTTCAACAACGATTTCCAGAGCAGTCTTTGTCCAAATCTTGATCAACTTGTTGTAAAATGACCGTAATATTAGTTTGTATTTTTATTTTAAGTGTGGTTTGTTTGGACCAAAGCAACATTTTATGGACTTTTTTATATTTGAGTTTTGATTTTAAACTTTAAATCCCCTTCATTGTTATGAAGAAAGGGGGTTCTAAAATTTTGCGAGAAGTATTTGGTTTTACTACTATAGCAGCTGTAAACAAGCCTTAATAGAAAGAAGAACCACAATGATTTTACTTATGAGAAGAGAGAATGTGTATCACGTACTATTATCTTTACGTTGATGTTATGTTTTTGGACTGAAGTATTATTTTAATTGAAGTTTGTTTTAATTGAATTTTTCCATATATGTTATTCTATGTGATTAGATCAGTATCACCATTGATGTATTTAAATTGAAATGTGTTAAGTATATAGACGAACAATGATATCATATATGTGCAGTTGATGATTCGATTATTTTGTTATATGATAACACTTGAAACCCCTCGATGTCTGACTTTCTATAGAGCACTTCCTCCAAGATCCATATCTCGTCAATATTCTTGAAGGCATGTGTTGCGATATGCGATAATCACGGACCTCATATTTGCTCCACTCTCCAATATGCAAACCCGATGTGGTGTATTAATTCACTTGCAGGCCCGGTATAATTACAAAATTGGATTTAATCTAAGATCGCATCCGTTTATTGGAACTTTCGTTATGTGCCATCACCTAAAATGGCCGACAAGATGGACGCGATATTGATATTAAAACGAGTTTAATTATAATTTGGTGTCCACCATATCGGAGCTTTATTATAGCGCAAGTTTGCAAACTGTGGAATGTTGTGATTATCTTCGATATCAAAACCTACAATATTATGGACCCGATACAGTTATTAAAATGAGTTACTTATGTTATCACATCCGTTCCAGATCAGAAGTACCCATATCACAATTTTTTTTTGTTGTGTCATTTTGAATGTTCTAATGAGTAAACTTTAGATTCCACTACTAGTTCTGGATTGAAGGACTGCATTATGTTGATTATGTTTGCATATGTGGTACATCCCTGTGGGTATGACTTATGTATGTGTGTGAGTGTAAATGCTGAAGGCAAAGATGTGTGTAATGATTGCCAAAGGTAAACATAGAATGTTTGATGCTTAAGAGGCATAACAAATCGCATGCTATAACAAACCATATTATAACAAAGATTAGGAAAAATAAGAAACAACATGCTATAACAAATCGCATAACAACAAAGATTAATAATTTATTAAGGAAGAGACAGAATTCATTACATGTCATGGTCGCTCCACGAGAGGTTCGATCAAACTTGAAAGATAGTGGGTTCTGAGACCCTTTGATTTATATGAAGATTACATGGAAGAACCGCTGGATAGTAGGGTCTTTATCCACTTGCATGCCTTTTGTTTTCCAAGTTATAAGCTTTTGTATTGCATGGGAAGCATTGCATTAGTGTTAAGGGGAGTTTCCCCTTGGGTTCAGACGAGGTGCCAAATTTGCCTAAATGGCCTACAACCTGGCCTTCTCAATAGGTTGGACACCTATTATTGGCGTCTTAGGATGGTTGTCGAGGCACCGGAAGGTTTCTTCAAGAGGCATGGAGTTTCTTGAAGGCTCGGCATAGGGTCTGGCACCGTCAGCGTGTAGCACAAGAGGTAGAAAGCTCTCAGGAGTCCACACCAAAACCGTGGTAGGTAAGCGACGCAGGAGCGCCTGTGTCGCCTTAGGTAGGATTCCTTCCCAGAGGGAAGGGAAGACTTGCTGACCACGAATTAATTGGAGAACATATCACCCAAGCCGAGGAGGGATAACATCGTAAATCATCCTAAGTAACCAAAGGTGTCATCATCAAACTGTGAAGCACGTTTGAGAGTGTACGAGATTCCTGAGACAGAGACATAATCAGCAAGACTGGGTCAAGGAAGCCTTTGAAACAACAGAGCTTATAACTGGGGAGGTTCTAGATCTCTTCAGCTAAGACACTATGTGATGTAGAGGCGAGGTCCCTTGGCCGAGTCATGACTAGAATCAGAGAAAAGGCTTTGTTGTGGTGCATAGGAGTGAGGCTATGAACTTAAAGGAAATTTTGGGATAACCTTATCCTTTTGATGGTCAAAACCCTAGTCAAGGGAAGATTTTGATTGGTGGAACCAGATTTACCCTCACATGATTGGTCGGAATGACGTGGTAGGAAATCCATAGAATAGTTGTAGTCTAATGGTGGGAGGAACCTTTTGATAGAGTTATATCAGAGGTATGACATTCGAGGAATTATTTTAGAAAACCTTTAATAGTAAAACTCTAATACATACAACATTGGTTCTTTATAATAACAAGAAATATCTAAACTCTGAAACACATAAGTGATAGCGCTTTTAAAAAATTTCGGCTTATTATAATAAGCACTATCAAAGGAGGTCAGATGGCATATTAGACTCCGCTTTAGCAAATCGAAGATTCCCTATCGGTGTTTTTGTTATGTGACACGATTCAAAATCCCCGCTCTGCGATATGTGATAAAGGGTTGGATTTTGATATTGCGGTATGTTAATCTCGCAGGTTGTTTGGTATGAGAGGTCGGAGGGAATCACATATCGGAACAGACGCATTTAAGGATGAAAAGAGATTTGCGAGTAATTGAGAGTAGTTTTTTTTTTTTTGTCAAACGTTTTCAAAGTATTTGATTTGAAGTAGAGTTGTAAAACCATTTTCATATCAATCGCTGAAATGCGACCTTGTAAAATTTGTCCATTTTTTTTCCCAAACACACTCAAACATTATATTTTTTTAGAAAGGGGAAATTTTTTGGAATTTTAACCGAGTTTTGTAGCAACTATCCGTAAAAGAAAGTAACTATTTTAAAATTGAAACAAAACTATGCTTAGTGAAATGAAATCCGAAGGGGTTAGTTCAATATAAAAGGGCTAAAGTCGCACGACAGTACAAGTGTTGGACTCGAGGAGTTATTTGTTTCATTTATTCTAATTAATGAATATTAGAAAAGAAGTTGTAAAAAAAAGATTAAGTCAAGTTGAAAAATAAAACAGAACGACATGATAAGAAAAAGTGAAAGAACACATTATCCAAAAGGAAGTTACAAATACATAGGGGTCCCCATTACCAATACGATAACAATAAAGCCAAGTTGGGAGTGATGTCTTTTTTACCACAACATTTTGGAAAGTTTGTCCATTTTGAATCATTTTGTTGTTTGGAAAAATCGTTGTGAACTTTTGCGGTAAGTCACTCCTTAGAAAGCTGAAAAGAGATTTGGCAGTAAGTGAGAACAAATATTTTAGTTTCTTTTTCACTATCAAGCGTTTTTAAAGCATTTGATTTGAAGAAGATTTAAAAGTATGTTCATATCAATCAGCGAAATGCGAACTTGTAAAGTTTGTCTTTTTTTTTCTAAAGATGAATGCACACAATATGATATTTTGTAAAAAGGGGAAAATGTATGGAATTTTAATTGTGTTTCACGGCAACTACTTGTAAAAGAAAGCAACTATTGTGAAATTGAATGCAAAGTATGCTTACTAAAAGTGAATGACAACGTTCAGACTAGAGGTGGTTGTAAAGACTTTGATGCTAGTACTGATTCCTCTTATTGCGTATGCTTGATGTAAGCATTGCCTTACATGCGGGAGTAGCAGTGGAAGGAAAATGGTGGAGAGATGTGAAGATCAGCTAAAGTTTGAACTTTGGAGATAGCAATGAGTGTTAAGCCTTGTCGGTCTATGTTTCTAATGTCCATTGTCGCCTTTGGTAATGTCATTCCTTGAGATTTATGTATTGTCAGACCCCATGCCATTCGAAGGGGAATTTGCCTGCGAGACCATTGCGTTATTGGGGCAAGTGAAACATAAGATGGGTTGAAGGCGTCCCATGGCAGACCTTTGTATTGGAAGAATTCAACAACAACAAAGGATGGTAATTGAGGGGGTTTTGATCCAGCTACATAGAAAATGGAAATTACTTTTCCAAGTGCTCCATTTACAAGACCTACTTCAACCCACAAGTTACATGTGAGGAAAACCTGTTGTTGATTGCAAATAAGAAATTTTTCATCCAACTGTTCATCTTCTTCGTGTGCACCAGTAAGATGGTGGTTCCTTTTCTCTGCCTAGAAGCATGCAATTGGCATGTTTAATTTTTTGAGCATTTGTTTGTTATGCAATTCGACAACTAGGTTGGTTGGATAAGGTGGATTGCATTGTCAAATTCCTGTTGCTCATCCTTTGACAAAAAGGAATTTGTCCTTGACATGAGAAGCTTCTAGTATTCGACTATTGGTGTTGCATTTTTTTGAGATTCATGAGAAATTTTCAGAATGCAATTTGAAGAGGGTTCATCCCTTGTTGACCAAAGATGGTAGATAGTGTGACGACTGTGTCAAAGTTGTGCCACAGGGCATTGTTGCATGATGTACCGACATACATGGGGATGTCCTTCACAGGAGGTAGTTTCCCAAGATCACCAACAAGTATGATAGACTGATTTCTGAAAGGCACATTCCGATACGAAGGAAATACCTCTCTTAGGCGATCGTCTATCTGTGAAAGAAGGTTAGGGCCAAGAAAGCTCATTTCATCGATTAAAATGTATTTTACGTGATGAATTTTTTCTTGGAGATGCAAAAGTGGTTGGCCCTCAAGAGGATGCATTGACACTAAAGGAATGTGAAGGGCACAAGGGATTGTAAGTGCATTTATGTTAAACTTTGCAACACTTGTTGGAGCGAGTAGGAGCAATGGACTTGAATTGGGAAGAGATTTAGCAAGAAATGTATCTTTTAGGCAATCAATTAAATGAGACTTCCATGTGCCAATGGTGCCTTGGATGAGAATTCTAAGTGGAGGAATGGAGGAATTGGTCCTAAAGTTGGTGGGACAATGGTGACAACAACTTGTTGGGTGGGCGATAGTGAGGTGAACGAGCGGGGAATTGGAGACAGGCTAGAATGGATTTGGGTGGATGAGCGAATAAAGTCTATGAAACATATGATTGTCTCTTGCAAAGGGAGAGGGATCGTAGTATGGGCCCAATTGTGGCTACAGTCAAAGTCGTGATGTCCAAGCATGTCAATGTAATCTATTTCCATGTTGTTTCTAGGGTGTGGCTGAGAAAGGAGTTGTCGTTCATCGATGTCTATCGATTCAGGGGGGTTTGGCATATCATTAGTGGAGATGTCGTCAGAGCAAGGGGAAAGGGGGGTTTTAGGGGCTCGATGAACATTCCATGGAACATACGCATATTGTTTTCATTCCCAATGCGAAATGATTGCTTCATCAGTGGAGCCTTTGTCTAGATGGGAGTGTGCGAAAAGGGAAGTATAGAAGTACTTCTCCAGCAGAAAGAAGCATAGGATGCATCAGCAGGATAAGGGATCGAGGAATAGGAAGGGAGGACATGAAAAATCTTGTAAGGATTTATTTGTTTCCATTGGTTATATTTTCGACGAGTAGAAAAGGAGCAAGAATGTGCAACTTCAAGAAGAGTTAGTGTTTCAAGCGAAGCAGGTCTATTCATGGATGTTACAATGAAGGGTGGTGTTGGGAAGGGGGAACCTCGACCATGAAAAATAGTTCAAGTAACATTGAGGGAAACAAATGAGCAGCTACAAAGTGAAAGGGGCAGTTTTTGTAGCATGTGGCATGTTTCCTGTGCATCGATGTCCCTATCGGAAATTATTTCTGTTAAATTTTTTCTAACAACATTAACAACAAGTGTTTCAGGGTGGACAACCTGGGAGACATGTGACAACATTTGCTGATAACTTTCTCATTTTGTTTCTGGTTTCGATGCATATTTCGCGATGTAGCACAAAATAACATGTCAAGACAAAATCAGTTGGTAATCGATGTTTGCTCTCCATATGTATAGCATGTCATAGTTGTGTACATTTAACCTATTATCATTATGAGTGGGGACATATTCCTTTTGTCCACTGTCATCAATGATCAAAGAGGACGTGAGATTCAAATTCCATGGAAATCCATAGTGGCAGACAAGAGTAGGACCTTTTTTGTGAAGACATGAAGAGGGGTGGCATTTTGTATGCCGTTGAACACAATTAAGAAGATTCTCGTAGTCTTGAAGGTAAGAGGATGCAAATTATCAATGGAGATGGGAGGATGCATGGGTCATTCTCTATAGAGATGTGTACATAAGGTCCACGTTGTTCAGGAGCGCGAGGATTCCAAGCATAAATGTGTTCATTGAAAAAGCACCTAGCTCTATCTATCACGACTTGGTCATCCCAATCGAGGTTGTCCATATCATGTGCATTTTCAAGCCAAAGGAAACCATGTATGTTTGTGGAGCCCCTATGTTGCCACTCATACCCACAAAGGTGAAAAAGGAAATTTTGTGAGGTGCCTGTACATCCAGACAAAGAAACAAAAAGGAGAAGGATGGTCAGGGAAATACCTACACCATAAGTCCTTTACATGTAAACCTTTTTGCAAGACCTCTTCGAGGAAGATTGTGAATCGACAATGAATGTACTACACTGCAAGATGTGTATTGTTGATTATATTCTTGAATTTCCATCAAGACAACTCGGATGAATCCTAAGGGGGCTGCCAAGCATGATCATGTGCATGTCATGCCATTTGGTGTTAGATGCACTTAGGGTGAAGAAGAAAGTAGGGATACTTATTTTTATGATCATATTAGTGAGTTCACCTCTGCGTTTGTTCTAGAACGAGCGAGTCCCTCTAAGGCCTGATATGAAGCGCATAATCTGGTCAGGAAGCATGGAATCAGGCATGTCATGGAGGCGTGCACAAAGGTCTGTAACAGTCATTAGAAAGCCCTCTTCAAGGTTTCTCTTCACGAAAACAATAGAAATTGCTTGACTACGATGTTGTAACATAAGTTTGTACAAGTAATACCATAATCTTGGATGCTGGAAAAAACGGTTATCATAGTAGCATATGAGATGAACAACATATTATTGCATTTCAACTTTTCTAAGACGTGGTTGACCAATCATAGCATCTCATGTGGGGAACACCATAGCGAGGAGGCCTTTTGTGGTATATTCATTGATAGTGGAGGGGGAAATAAAGGGTCAGGAAAGTGAAGTATTGGAATTAGGATGGGGAGACTGTGGGGAGACTACAAGTAGTTGCGTATTTCTTCAAGCTTAGTATGGGAATTAGGGAGTGTTGATACAAAAAAGGATGGTTGGAGGTTTTTTGGAGTGGGGTGTGCAGGAATGTTATCATTGAAAGTAGGGAAGTCAAGCTATGGTTCAGGAGAGGAGGGGGAGATGTGACGGACGAAAAAAGACATATCAGTAGGGTGAGTCGGCAAGGAAAATATTGCAGCTTGGTTCAGTTGGACATCCTTGTAGTAGGGATCATGGGCTAGTTTGTACTCTAAATCCACAAGAACATGTGTCGCGCTAACAATGAAATCATATGTTTTGTGGTCACAGCCATGCCTAGTAACAACGATGATGTCCAATTCGGAAATCAAGCGCGGTAAAACGTTGGCAATGGCAGTGATTTCTTGCAGGAAACAAATAGTATGACCAATGTATTTGTATTGCCCACCTTGTGCGTGGGTGAATTGCAAGATTGGGCTGACATGTGATATGAGCATTTCTTCTATTTTTGTTAGAGAAGAAAGGACAAACGGTTGGTCACCATGGTCCATGTTGTTCACAAGGGAGAAGCAGTGTGTGGATTTTGTAGTTGCACTCTGAGAGCAATAGAGGTTACCATGTAAGAATTTTGTTTTCATATTTGGGTATGATTCTTTACATATGGAGAAGATATGCAAGGAAGAGAGGTCATCTATCCTTTCACGGAATCGTTGGTGTGCATGGTTAAGACCAGGGTTGACCAAAATATGGGTATGGGAGGGTGAAGGAGGATAAATCGATGGTGGGGTGTTCGATGTATATGGGCAAGAAGTGGAAGTGAATGGAGGAAGTTGAAGGGTAGGTACATTCGGAGCAGGAAATGTTGAAGGAGATGGGTTTGCAAGTGAATCTTCGAGATGTTGGGGAAGAGAAACATTAGACGAGGGTATAGATGGAAAGGTTTGGATGTTTGAATCAGCTTTATATTTTAGGCGTCTTTGTTTGTTGGACTTGTTTGGTGCATAAAGGAGTCTCTTTTGAGCATTTCTTGAGGGGTTTGCAGAGATATTGGGAATACGAGTTCAAGTGATTATAGGAGACCAGAAAAAGTTGTCTTAAGTGCAAAGATAGAGTACATAGCTCCCAAAAGCAAGAACTTCATTAGTGGGTATATTTTTGAAGTAGTGCCTTCTAGCTTATAAAGTAGACGTGTCTTTTGACAAAGTAGCTGAATTTTAGTGGCCCGAGAGGCCTTTTTATAATAGATTTTATGTTTCTTTGATATTATGTACTAATGTTGTGCGATTCAAATTTTGTTGTTGGAACTTTATCAAAGCTATCTTTGTAGCATAGAACAAGATTAGAATCAAACTTATTTCAGCAAAGTATTTTTGTGGTGATCGATAACTATCTATCATTCATTTACCAAGTAGATTTAACGCAACCAGATGACAACCCTTTGTAAGAAGTCAGTGTTTGTATTTAGGTGCACAAAGAACAATATAAAATGATGTGAATATTCTAATTTGTTTAGAAGGAAGAAGAAAAAAAACATATATACTATATGTAAAAGTAAAATATGGAGAAATATGCAAAGGTGGAAGCTACAACATGTATCATAGGAGTATATACATAAAGAAGAGAAGTACAATGATGAAGTGAACAAAAAGAAGGGGGATGAGAAGGGACGAAATGACAATGAACGAAAAATCGTATAGAAGTTATTGTTTACACTTCACGGTGGCTTGGGGAAAATAAATAGACTTTCAAAGACGCCGAACAACTGGAGCATTAGACATTTTTTTGATTTCCTGGAGGAGAATGAAACGTGCAGAACCATAGGTGATTTCCTCTGAATTGATTAGTACAAACTTTAAACGATCCACACCATTGAAGATATTCGTTTTCACAAACAGTGTGAAGAGGAAAGGACGACATGAAACCCTTGAACGAAGCTCGTGGATAGTACCAGGATCATTGGAGAGTATGAAAAAGTATTTTTCTTGGACATCCATGAGTTCAATTGTAACATTATCAAATGCGATGACATTTTCCTGTACGCCTGTGTGGTCATGCATTTCAAATTTCAGCGCACACCGATAGTCACATTCTGGGAAGTCCCCACCACATTTTGTGCAGTGCCACATTCCATTTGAGTGGTTGACAATTTTTTTCATGCATTGCATGCCATCAGATGAGAGAGGGCATGCAAGGATGTATAAATATTGCATGTCAATAGAGGTGATGGTTCTACTAACAAAGAACCATGTTGGTTTTTCATCAGGATGCGAGCCAATGAGGCCAACAATTGTATGTTGTGAGTAGCCCCGCTTGGAAGTTCCTGAGAATTTTTCTACTTAACGATGTTGAAGAGGCCAAGCGGTCTCTTTGATGAAACCATGATTGGAGTTGTTCAGTCTCTGGAATGGCGGGATCTAGCACGGAGTTGGTGGTCGAGATAGTCCCAACAATGCTTCCATTAAAGTCAGTTATGTGAACCTGTTTGATTGCAAGCATGGTCAAAACACCAAAAGAGGCAAGTTCAATGAGTTGCTTTCCCAAGGTGTGGAAATGCTCCTCCCATAGGGTAATGTCGATACTATAGGCAGACATGTCTTCCAAGCGAACAGTTTTCCCAGCTGTTTCAGAGCCATCTCTTCAACAAATGGTGGAAGTTGGAGAAGTGGACTTGACAATGCCAATGATGTCGACAATTGAGTCAAGGTTTGCATATCTGATTTCATCTATAGATTTATAACGCAAACGATGGAAAGGAATTGTCGGAACATCATCTAAGGAAGGTTCAACAGTGGAAGTTGCAGAGAGGTAGACTTCCCATTTTCTATCCAGATGGTTGTAATTTGTGTTTTTTGGTTTCATAGTGCCATTTGAAACCATGTAAAGCTTCCCAATTTGAACAAGGTCATGCAAGGAACCTGCGAAATCACCAAAGGCAGAGAGATGGATTGTATCAATGGAAGAATCAACAAGGTCGAATCCAAAGGCGTTTCCAGACCCTCGAGCATTGTTGTAGGAGCGAACATATGTTTTTCCAAGCACCCTACCCTAGATCAACCATTGTTTACGATAGGGGCTTAGCGTCATGAGTGGAATGGCAATAGGCAGAGTGGAGGAAAGCTGAGTTGATGATGACGGTGAATCTAGTGTCGAAGCAGTAGTAGACGAGGCAAGGGCATGTGACATTGAAGAGGTCGTTTGGTATGTCGACGTTTGTACAATTTGAAGAAGGTCCAGGGCCCCAATCAAAGTTGCATGACATTCAAGAACTTTCGGTTCAATAATTTGCAGACTCCTGAATAGAAGGAAAGAAAGAGAAAATCAACGCGACATTCGTCAGAGTGACAATGGCGTAGAGAGGGAGGAACAGGAAAACATCAAGAGTATGGTGAAGAGTGAACATACGCATAGTTTTGCAAAAAAGTACAATTGACTTCTCTCGGAATGATAATCGAGTTGAAATGGAGGGCACCAGAGATGACATGGGCATTGTAAGCAAACAAAAGAAAAGTTTTGTGCTGAGAGGTACCGTCGAAGAGTGAAATGTGGTAGTGTTGGGACGATGTCTTTGTGGAAGCAAGAAGGTCGAGTTCAACGATTTGGAGCGATGGTTGGATCGTTGTAGAGCCAACAAGCAACAAAGTGATGGAATTTGTTGTCAAGGCAACTTCCATGATGATGAGGAAAGGAGTTGTCCTAAAAGGTGAAAGCCCGTAAAATGTTGTCAACAATGGAAGAGAAGGAAAAAAAAACAGTGAGCTCGGTCATTCACAGGATTAACACACTTGGAGCCAAATGAAAGAAGAAAAAATTACAATTTAGATTGTTGCCAAAAGTCAAAGGCAAAGGGAAAGGAAAATTGAAATGTTTAAACATAGAAAGTTGGTCGTCTATATATGGTGTTTTAGAAACTCTACAGGCGGGTGCGTTGCACGTTGTGACAAAACACATAGTATTCTAAGCTATACACGCAGTATGAAAACATTGATACTTGCCATTTGAGTGCAAAAGACGATATGGTTAGCAGGTTATTGATTCTCACCTATTTTTTATTGAAATTCTGGGGTAGTTATCCAGTTTAAGACAACAACACAACGTGTAGTAGCAACAGTAAGAGACCAACAATAGCACAACAACAACAACAACAAAATGAAACTCGAAAAATCGGTAGAATAGTGCGACATGAAGAGGCTAAATAGAGCACACGCCCATCTACCAGCTAAGCAAAGGGAACAATAAATCAGAGTCAAGACACATGGCAGAGGTTGCAGGGTTACCAATGACAGAGAAAATGACATAAATGCTCATTCGAGTGAGAGTAAAGTGAGAATAAATGCACATAGGCAGGCCATTAATTTGATTATTGAACAAAACAATCCTCGATGCCAGGATGTGTGGATAAGTTTCAAACCTTAATCAAAAGAAAATGTCACATATAGATTAGATATACATGGGATTTTCGGGATTTTGAAACTTTGACATGAGAATAATCCTTTTCAAAAGCTTGCAAGTCGAAAGTCTACTCCAGATTATCAATGTAGTTCGTTTGAATAAACACATATAATAAATTGCCCCGGGCATAAAAAATATCAATTTCGTGTGAGCGAGAATAAAGTAAAAGTAAACGCACATGCTTTGTCCATTAATTAAATTAATGAATAGAGTAGCCGCCAAGACCAAGATGCATATAGACGTTTTAAGTTGCAATCATTAACAAATGTAGCATATTGATTAAATATATAGGGGAGTTTTAGGATATTGAAACCTTCACACCAAGATGCATATAGACGTTTTAAGTTGCCATCATTAACAAATGTAGCATATTGATTAAATATATAGGGGAGTTTTAGGATATTGAAACCTTCACACCAAAAGAATTATTTTAGAAATTTGTGGGAAAAAAGGCCGATTGATTATATTAATTTGCCTCTGGACAAGGGCATAAAACATTAAATCTTCATATGAGGGATAATAAAACGATAGTAAATGCACATAGTTGACTAACCAGCGGTAATTAATGAATAAAAATAGATAACGAGTGCAAGATACTTGAATAGAGAGTGGACCTTATTGTAGGTCATATTCCAAATCCGACAATAAGGAGCGGATGCGATTTCACATTTAAGTTTGGTAGGATAAAACAATCGGGGTTTCATATTAGTTGGTGGAGGTCCATAGCCCAGTTTGGAGATTAGGAAACATAACCAAACCAGAAACTAAAACTTATTTATTTATTGTTAAAAGTTTTTCCTCCATGCTCTCAAACAAGACTTGTCTAAACTGATCTGTGTGCAATAACCAAAAAAATTCAAATCTATTTTAATATTTTATTTTAAATATATTTTTATAATTATCATAAACTTAAATAATAATTATTATATATTAATTAGTACGTAAGCTTGTATAAACAGATTTACCAGCAAACACATCATGCAGCATACATTCTCAACAACTTATATGAATAATCATGCGGCATACATTCTCAACAACTTATATGGATAATCTCAACCATTCTTATAAATCTGTAACGGAGGATTGCTGGAATCTGAACAAATTGGTCCTCAAATATAACCAATACAACACACAACCAATATAAGAATATTTATTTATTTCAATGACATAACGAACTGTTTAAAATGGGGAGTACACAATGCTACAGATGGAGGACGCTTACTTTGGCAGTTTTCTGCGAGATCGATCAATTTATCTTTGGAAGGTTAAAGTGGAGAGAAGATAGGATTATTGGCTACATAGATGGATGGATCAGTTTTGGTTAGAATAATGAAATTTCGCACGAAAATAAGGCTGACAAGGGTTTGGCTTCTTGCAAGTATACCCAGCAGGATTTTAAATGAGGCTTCACAAGGAAGGAGATGCGGGTGTGGTATTTGGATTAAATATGTCAAAGACCAAGAATTTTGGATACACTGATAAGTAAGAAAAGGATCGAGCATGAAAGCAGAAGCCATTGCATTGTGGCAGTAATATGGTTCACAAATTTCATGGGCATCTCACACATTTACATTTTTGGAGATTCCCTCTGTATCCTTGTATCATTGACCATATCATGGGAAAAAACAACGTACAACACAATTCACTTCAAAGCTGGTTAATTCGAATAGAAGATTTATGGGCCACATTCCAAGAATCCACCATACAGCACATCAGCAGAGACTACAACAAAAATGCAGACAAGATGTGTCTACTGGATACATCAAATAGATTACACGTGTACAAATAAAAATGATGACAAGGATGATAGACGCTGGATGTATCCTGTTGCCAAGGTAGAACCTTCTCTCCTAAGCAACGGAATTAACACAGATAAGCATCTTCTAATATACTTTTGCATTACATTTTTGTATATGGTAAATATGTAAACAATGTCACACTGATGCTTTTACACATAGAAGACAATGTTAGATTATAATATTTGATAATGAGCACACTGGTTATAACAGAGACATAGTTTTTGTAAATAATGTGGTATGGGCCAGCTTCTAAAAGCTGCATATAGATATAATCCTGAACAGCGTTTTTTTCCGACTGAAAAAAATAAGAATATTTATTTCACTGATTTAGTATTTCACACCTTTACTTTCATGATTTCCAGCCATTAAAAAAGGGAAAATCCGTAGTCAGCGCCGGGATCAACATACGAGGAAATGGCCGTTCGGGCCCCTCCCCAAGAATTCTCCATTTCATCGACAAATAATCTTATCGCGTTGGTAACTTTGATAGTATATCCTTTCTGAAACTTTGATAGTATATCATTATGCCATCTGATATTTCCTCAATCTGCATCAAAATCGATCCATGTTGAGAATTGCTAAATTATATTTATGATATGAGATTTTATTGAAGTTATTTGAATGTTTGTTTTTCGACTAGAAAATGCGACAGAGAAAACTTTACATAATTACATTTACATCTTCAGAAAAAAAATCATTGCGTTGATGTTCAAATCACAAATATGAAAATTCGAAAACTGTACATAATTACATTTACATCTTCAAAAGTAAATCCTTGCGTTGATGTTCAAATCGCAAATATGAAAAACGGGGGGGACTATTGTTGAAAGAATTAAAAAATAAATAAAACTATCCATATAATCCAGGAAAGAAATAACTTATGAAATTGAAGATGAGGTTGTTCAGCCTAATTTTAACTTCAAAATTTTTTACTCCACTTGCTTTTGCAACTACTGATGATTTGCTAGCCAACACGAATGCCTCCACTAATTTGTCATCGAGCACACCACACAAATATCTAAGTCAATGACACAAATTAGGGTAATGTAAACCACAAAATTGGCCAGCAAAAGAATAGATGCCGTAATTAATTAATTTGAAGCCACATTAATATCTAAATCAATTACGGTTAAATATTAATGTGGTTTAATAATGGCATAAATTTACAGGAAATGGAAAAGTAAAATCGGAAAAGAGAATGAATTAGATATATGAATATTGATGAGAGAATCAATACATAAAGCAATTAAGTTATCTTTAAATGAATACAAACACAAAGGTTAACTAAAGTTAAGTGTGCTTTATGTTATGTTAATGTACACATAAACCACATGCAAGCATTACAGTTAACTAATACTAAGTGCACACTACATGTAGACACTAAATTTAATTAACGCTAATTAAAGTTAACTAATGTGCATGTACACTAACATTTCCCCTTAAACATAACTTAGTTAAGTATGATGCAAGATGAATGAGTTCCAACAACAAGACCAATTTAGGTACCCATGTACAATGCATGAAAGAGGAAAGAGGGAAAAACGAGTGGGAAGAAACCCCCCTATCCCCCTCGCCCCCAAGAAAAAAAATACAATGAAAAAAGAAAAGAAAAGACAATTGTTAGGTAGGCGTGTCCTTCACTCATAGATGATCTCGCAAAAAATGAAACTTCTGCTCAGTGAAAGTCTTGGTGAAAATGTCGGTAGTCTACTCAGAATTGGGACAATACTGCAAATCGATGATCCTATCCTAAATCAATTCTCTAATGTAGTGCATGTGGCTCTCGATATGTTTGGTTCGTTGTTGTTGCATTGGATCTCTACAAAACTTCAATGTACTCTGATTGTCGCACCATATTACAGTAAGACGATTGACAATGATACCAAGCTTGAAAAGGAAATGTTACACCCAAATGGCTTGAATGGTAGCATTGATTACTCCCCAGTACTCAGCGTTTGTTGATGATAACAAAATGGAAATCTGCTTCTTGCTTGGCCAACAAATGGGGTCGAATCTCAAACTAAGTACATAGTGAGAGGTGGAATTGCGATCAAGGTTGTTGCCAACCCAATCTGAATTTGTGAATTCAATGAGATCCAAAGAATAATTTGCTACATAATGAATCCCATAGGTGATTGTTCCCTAGATATATTGAAGGATGCACTTTGCAACTTTCCAGTGTAACTCATGTGGCTCCTACATGTATCTGGAAATTGCTCCTATGGCATATGGGAGATCAATATAGGAGTGAGTGAGATAAAGAAGACTCCACACAAGATGATGGCACAACGTGCAATCAACCAATGGTGTGGCTTTGCCATTTTCAAGCTTTATCCCTGATAGGAAAGGTGTGGTTGTTGGCTTGCAATCACTCATGTGGAATCGTGCCAAAAATTATCTAACATACTTCAGTTGAGAAATTTAAATCCTAAAACCATTCCAATTGATCTCTAGTCCAAGGAAGAAATTTAGCAAGCTCGTGCCTGTCAGAGAAAATTACTTATGCAATGTAGTTTTGATCTCAGCAATGGAAGAAACTAAACTACCTATTATTAAAAGGTCATCTGCGTAGAGTAGTATGATCAACAAGGAGTCAATTCTCTTCAATAAATAAACATTGGAATCATATTTGTAGCGTACAAAATCTTGAGATAACAAATAGGAATCCATCTTTGCATACCAAGCTCTAGGTGCCTACTTGAGGCCATAGATAGACTTTTTTAGTTTGCATACTAGAGATAAATTTTGCATGTATCCATGTTGCTATGCCATGTAGATTTCCTCCTCGAGATCACCATGAAGAAAGGAATTCTTCACATCATATGATGCACCTCCCACTATCTTGGTGTTGCAATGGAGAGAGCTAGTTGAATGGAATCCATTTTTTCCACTCGAGCAAAAGTCTCTTCATAGTCAACACCATGTACCTATTGAATACCTTTTCCCACCAACTGTCATTTATATCAATTAATGATCCAAGATCTTTTACTTACAGATGCATCAGAATTACATAAAACGGAGCTTCTTAACCATAGAACTTAAAAACACATAAACAATGCGAAAATAACCAGAATAACATGAAAAGCGTGACCCAATGATTTGATTACAGAATTTGTCCAGTTTGGACTACGTCTCCGGTCCCTGCTCAATAGTGGGGAGCCCTTCATTCATTAAGTGGCATAAAAAAAAGATATAAAACTACAAGTTAGCAGTCTTTACAATCCTTATACCTCCAAGCAAGAAGATGGATGAAGAATGGAGAGCCCAGCTTTAGAAACAGATAGTACCATTGAACTCCTGGCGAAAAATCATGCAAAAATGCCTATCCAAACACCTGGTTTGGATAATCGATCTTTCTACAACTTCTCAGAACCTCCCTACTGCTCAAGGCAAGGTCCCAGCCTACTACCAAGGTTAGGGTCTGTTGCACACTAGATTTTGAATTAATCGGCAAGTCCTCTCTGCCTTCTTCTGACACAAAAGGGTCTTTTATAAGCATGGTGGCAATCCCTCAAAACCTGTGCAATTTCCAACCAACAATGAAGTTAGCAGGTGGGCATTACCCCAACAAACATTCTCTAGCTTGAATAAAACATGGCAACGATCCCCTTACAAACCTGGAAAAACTCTTTAACTATTTTGACCGAGCTTTTACCTTGCCTCTGCGGCTTTATCGACATTGATAACCCATCAACGTTTCCAATTAGTGATGGACCAATCCCATATAATAAGCGTTTTGCGATGCAACAGACCCACTAGGTTATAAAACACATCATAAAAAAATACCGCATCCGGCAGGACTCATCGCAAATCGCAATCGACACTTCCCTCAGCGGATATCAAAGTCCATATACTGGCATAGCAGCAAACACAACAGAGTTATAAAATACAGTGTACAAAAATATCGGGTCCGAAATCCCCCCATCGCAAATCGCAATCGACAGTGGTTGGGGTGATACTCCATGCTCTCGCTGTGATCCACGATGGTGATTTTATCGCATCACAATCGGGCTTCGTCGAGGACTGATTCTTGAATACTTGTTCCTCCTCCGACCTGCGATATGCGATACCGCAATCGCAGCCGAGATCCTGCCTGGGCCGATTCTCCTTAAGTTGCTTCTTCCTCTTGGTCCGATATGCAATTTGCAGGACCAATGGAAGCCTAACACTTGGCATTTCCCCATTCGCTGAGACTTTTTCCATGTCATCTCTTCCTGCCACCTGGACAAGTCAAACTTTGAACTTTGACTTGCTGTAACTTCTTCATACGAATTCATATTTGAGTTTCATTTACACCATTGGAATTAGGATGACGAGCACTTCGATCCAATGTTAAGTTTACCTAGATTCTGCCACTTTGAGTTTTGAGCCTTTTACCATGCCATTGGTACTTTTATGAAGATCCACCCGAATCAATCCTCGAGGATCCTCCTGGATTGACTAACTTGGCCATTTGTTGCTTTCTTGGTCAGGTAAACCCACTTGCACCAAACAAGTTTACAATTGGAAGGTAACGGAACTAGGTCCCAAGTCTGGTTCTCAATGAGAGAGTTGTATTCCTCATCCATAGTTGCTTACCATTCAGGATGCCCAGTTTTTTCTGTATAAGTTTGTGGATTATATGCATGCATCATATAAGTGTGCATGGGCATGCATGGCTCCATAGCTAAGAGTGATTGTGGAGCTTCCTCAAACTGAGGTCTAGTGCTAGGATCATCTAAGAGCTCACTCATGTTGCACCATTTTTGTGTTGAAGGTAGTCGAGAATCTTCCAAACTGTTTGAAGAAGTCTTATCTTGATGTTCAACAACTAGTGGTCCAATAGGTGTTGCAGGAAAAGTCTCATCTAGATCAGAATTCTGATCTGAAGTATCATTTGCCTACTCATCAATTGGTGGTGATGACAAATTTGTAAAAAGTTAATCTGGTGGTGCATGCAAAGCATCTTCTTCAAAATTTACCCTCCTTTCAATAAAGAGGTATTCTTTGTTGATATGAAGCAATTTGTACCCTTTGGATTCATTAGAATATCCAACAAACATGCATTCCTTACTCTGAGGCTCTAAAGCCTTTCTCT
Organism: Pinus taeda; assembly: GCA_000404065.3. Taxonomy (NCBI): domain Eukaryota; kingdom Viridiplantae; phylum Streptophyta; class Pinopsida; order Pinales; family Pinaceae; genus Pinus; species Pinus taeda. The sequence goes on along the minus strand of APFE030406975.1, from coordinate 9,228 downwards.
TCTTTGTAGGAATGCAAGCTCATGCTCAAGATTTGAAAATATGGAAATGACGGACTTCAGGTTACATGTTAGTCCATGACTCAAAAAGTGTTTCTCCAATGACAAAGTTATGAGGAGATCTATCATGGATGTATGAAGCACAAATGATAGCTTCAACCCACAAATTTGATGGAAGAGATATTGCATGCAATATGCAATTGACCATCTCTTTCAAAGTTATGTTCTTCCTCTCAGCCACCCCATTTTGTTGCGGAGTGTAAGGCATTGTATTGTGCAACTGTATGTCTACTTCATTACAAATATTATGGATATCTTTGTTGACATATTCCTTCCCATTATCTGTGTGGAGGATCTTGATGCATTTTTTAGACTGGTTTTCCACATGTGCTTTGAAAATATTTAGATGCTGAAAATTTTCATATTTGAGTTTTGGGAATTATACCTAAGTGAATCTCATATAATCATCTATAGATGACAACACATATCCTTATTTTCTCATTGAAGGAACTAGAAATGGACCCATGGGATCACTGTGTACAAGCTCCAAAGATGAAGAGAGGCTCTCCATGCATGTCCTTTCTTGAACTTGTCTTGTGGATGCTTTCTAAGAGCATATCCATTACAAACAACCTTTGAAAATTCAATGGTTAACAAACCTTTAACCATCCCTTGTTTTCTAAGTTTATACATATATCTCTCGTGACAAATCCTACTTTCTTCATTTGCATGTGTAAGTAGAAAAATAGAATCTAAGTGAAGAACAAAATCAAAAAAGGTATACGGACGAGATTGATCATTTACCTTGTTAGATGAAATCTTCAAGCTGGTTTGCATATCATAAATTCCCACGAAGTCTAGGTTAAATTCCACTTTCCTTTTGGTGCCATTGTGTGTCATATGATACACTAAAAGAAGATTCACAGAAATCCTTGGAATATGCAAGACATTTTCAAAACTTCCATCTTCGAACTGCACTCTTCCTTGTCCAGTTGCTTCAACTGCAGAATTGTCTCCCATGAGAATAGGAGGTCCCAAGTATGCTTATAGAGAAGAATTATTTTGAAGAACCCATATGATGTGAAGCTCCTCAACCAATGATTCATTATTGTGGCATAGAATGAAGGGAAATCAAAGCATGACCATTACCCCATGTTTCCGATGGTTTTTCTTTCATCTTATTCTTGGCACTTTATGGAATGTGATGACCAAGATTATTTTTTCTGAAGAGTCTTTTCCATCAGATCAATAATCTTCTACATGCAAGAGGATTCAGGATGATATCCCCTATTACAATAAGGAAACTCATAGTTTCATTTCTTCCCTTCTTACCCTTGGAGCTAGAAGTCTCATCTGGAGCTTTTGGATTTCCTCCATTTCTTACATTTGGATCTCTTGTCCTTTCTTTGCCTTTGGATTGTTGATTTGGTTTTGAGTTGGACATTCAATTTTCATGCATGGTGAGAGCATGTACATTTGAAGAATTTAATGAACTCATCTTGATGAGATTATCCTACTCATGAATGAGAGACTCAACAAATGCATCAAGTTTGGACATTTTCCATTTATCTCCAGTTGCAAGTCTAATTGTATGAAATGTAGAAACAAAAACAACATATTTAGGACGTAATTTAGACAAAATAGAAATGATCAATTGAATTTCCAGTTTGGATTTATCGATCTCGCAATCCTGTAATTGAAGAAGCAATGATTTGAATTTCGTAAAGAAATCTTGAATGTCCTCAACGTTGTTTGGATCTAAGGAATTTAGCTGAATTTTGAGAATATGAGCTCGTATCTCATTCTTCTTTCCAAATAAATTCTCCAAGGTTGTTTAGACTTGATTCAGAGTGTTGCATGTGTCCACATGGAAACACAATGTTGGAGATACGATCAACATTAGAAGACCAAAAGCTTCGTCCATCCTGTTGAAGTATTTGGATTTTTAAATGGAAGAATAGCGTTCATTGTCCATGTCCATAACGATCTAATACAAACCTTTGCCTCTGAGGTGAAGCAAAATATCTGGCTTCCATTACAAGTAGTTATATGAAGTGAGAATAGTTGAAGATGAGAACTCCATTCTTTCACCTTGCGGCTGTAGTAGCAATTGTGACAATTCTCTAATATTCTAATCCATAGATCAAATATTCGTGTAATTTCTAATTATTTGATATTCAAACCTACCAAAAAATAGTTCATGCAACTTATCTAGGTCCTTGAAGCTCTAATACCATGTGAATTATTAGAGCACAAATAATGATCTAACTGAAGAATAATTGCATAAACTTGCAAGAAGCGAGAAAGTAAAATTGAAAAAGAGAATGAATTTGATATATCAATATTGATGAGAGAATCAATACATAAAGCAACTAAGTTGAGCTTAACTATATGCAAGCACTTAGGCTAACTAAAGATAAGTGTGTTTTTATGTTATGTTAATGTGAACGTACACCACATGCAAGCACTAGAGTTAACTAACGCTAACTAAAGCTAAGTGCACACCACATGCAAGCACTAAATTTATCTAAAGATAACTAATGTGCATGTACACAAACAAAATTAATTATGGAAAGAAGAACCACAATAATGTAAACCATTAGTCCACAAACGAATGAACGAATTCAACCAATAATCAATTTTCACTTCAAATTAAATGAAGCCACGAGCAATGGGACTTTCTAGCAATCGCTTGGAAGGTTACTTGAACTAGTTTATATGAAGAACCATAGAAGTTTGATGGGTCCAGCCCACCCTTGTCACACTTATCAACGTTAATGATATGATTATAAACGAATTTAATGATGGGTAGTTGGATTACATATGATATTGTAAATTACGGCAATAATTCCTCAAAAGATAAAATAAAATTAAAGCACCGTTGTAAATTTGCACACACCAAGGCAGAGATAAAATAATGCTCTAATACCAAATGTTAGATAAACAACGATTCTTAATGCCGAATAATTACTTATTGTAAAGAATCGTAAAAATTGGATGCCCAAGAAAACTTACCTCCAGCCATTGATGTCACTTCTTCTCAATTTAAATTCCGATCTTCAAATACCACAAGCATTTCCGTGCTGATAGAAACAACAGACAACACATATCTACCTTGTTGTAGATTCGATCCAATGCAACAGATATTTTTCTGAGAAGCTCCGCGAGCCCTTTGTCCCGATCTTCCTCCAATTTCTTTTCAAACTAAAGAACACCAAGAGACCGGAGGAGATGTCTGTACAAATGAAAAAACGTTTGTATATATATGATGACCTGTCAAAAACTAGAAGCTCCGTATGTTGGTCATCAATAGTGAGTGCATTTATGTCAGAGAGCTTCGAAGGGGATTCCACTTGAACGTCTGGGACAACCGCGGATATTACACTCAGAGACGGGGTCACGTATCTGAATCAAACAATGAGGAGAAACAGTGTCATTTACGCCTAAAAATATCGCAAACAGCTACGAAGGTAACACAATCTTCACGCACGCAGAAAGAAAAGGAATACATAAAATCTGAATGCAATTCCAAGCTCTGCTCTCTCAACTTGATGGTGTAAAACTGAAGGGGATTGAGTTGCAAGCTTGGGGACCAAACAGAAATATATATAGCCAAGCCTCCATCAAGTTTCTGTTGGCCATGTGTCAGGTGTTCCACAGATCATGGTAGAGAACTCCAGATGTAGTAATGGACCACTTCAGAAGCTCCTAACAAGAAATTAATTCACTGCAGTTGATTTCCGTAATTTAAGGAAATTACTGCAGTTGGTTTCTAGAAATTAAGGGAATGACTGTAGTTCACTTCCGTAATTGTAGGCAGCAGCTCAGAAAAATTAGAGGAGCTTAACAGAACACAGACGATATTTAGAAATGCAACCATTTATTTATATTAGTAACTAAAAAAAATAGCACATGCCCATACAATAAGATTAAAACCCCTACACATGACATGCGTGACTGCTCAACACAAGAAAAACAAGACTCTGAAGCCCATATGTGAATCCTTAATGGATCCACCACATAAATGTCATTGCAGGGGAACAACTTAGAACTGGTCACACCAAGTTCTGAACATACCACAATAAGATAGACAAACTCTGAATGATCCAAAAGTTTAACTTCTATCCCCTTTTATAGGCCCGATGGACTCTCTAAAAAATGCTATTTTATTATTTTCCCTCAAAAACTGAAAACAAATACCATGCGCTGATACCATGGATAGATTTCGTCCACTTTAACTAAATAAGAAAGAAAATATTACAACCTCCAAAAAATTTACTCCTCTAAAACCATGGTAATAAATTCAGAATTTTGATATGCAAGAATAAATTTAAATTATTTATTTCACTTTATCAAATTACAATAAAAATATTTTAAATATTTCATCTTTTACTGAATATAATTTTATATAATTTCATTGTTTATTTTATCTTACCCTTCCTCCCCCTAACTTACCGCCTTCCTAGCTTTTTGCTGTCAACCATAGGTCAAGAATTTAGCGCATAACGCAAAAAAAGCTTTTAAATTTTCAATATTCAATATCGTTGCTCATATAACCATTGCTTTAAGCAGAATTTCGATCTTGTCGTATGTGATGTACTATTATCACAGAGATGACATGTATAGGCTTCACAATTTTTTTATTGAGGTTGATCGAAAGTACCTCAAACTAAACATCATAACTAAAACTTGAAAGCAAACATTTTCTTACAATTAAAATTTGAAAGAACCCCATAAATGCATATGCTCCTTCATGCATCATTTTATCATATCGTGTCAGGTGAAATGAGTACATGGACTTTAATTACAAACAACTTTGTGACGTTGAAGTATACATTTGTCACCACGGTTACTCCTTTGAATTCCGCATAAACGAAAGTTGAGGTATACATTTGTCACCACGGTTACTCCTTTGAATTTTGCATAAACAAAAGAAAATGTAGAATTTTATGAATTGGTGTTGGAAATTGAACAATAGTTAAAATGGTTTCTAGATCACAAAAGAAGGCGTGCTGACAGAATTTTTACAGCTATCACTGGTCATCCTTCTTATGTATCTCTTCAGTCTCTTCATTGTCAACAAGGAATATATGATCCCCTTCTCTAATGACATCGATATCATCTATTTCTGTAGAATCTTCACTCAAAACTTTCATAGTAAAATAACCAAATTTTTCACCTGCGAGAACAACAATTCTGTGAATGGCTAATTTTAAGATCTTTGACAGCACTCTAATTTCGAATATTATAGGAAATTTGAACTCATGAAATCATGAGTTCATATATAAAATAAATACTTACCACCAATTTTTAGTAGCTCCTAAATTGCATTTGGCAAGATTATTAGTTTCCCTGGTTGCCTGTTTGCTTTGATGTAAATTGGGTGATGCCTATGAATCGTCACTTTTCTAGGAAGAGAAGGGCTTGTCCAAGAGGAACACTTCATTGTTAGAGATAATGGAGAATATATTAGAATAGTGAGTTGTTTTACGAGACCTCAGGATAGGATTCAGTTTTTGTTTCTTAGGTTATGGTTCTAACTTCCCTAAATCTATGATTGCTATATAATGTGTGATGTACATGGACAATGTAAAGCGTTTTGCAGTGTTGGGTCCCTAAAATACTAGTGATTACCCCATTACTATTGTAGTTGTACTCCTTATTAATATTTTTATGCCCCTATTGTCCCCATATTGTTATTATTGTGCCCCATAGAATCCCTCTATTGTTATTTTTGTGGCTTTATATTATTATTGTTAGGTTGGATGGGTTATATTGTGACTCCTTAGACTCCTATATATAGAAAGGAGGTTTTATCATTTGTATCATCCAAGAATTGTTCATTTATGTAATGTAAAGGAGGTTGCCCCGTCGAAGAGGCTGAATTCTAAGACGTTGATCTATATTTTCTATCCTTTCTTGAGCTGGTTTCATAATATTTGGTATCAGAGCTTTTGGATTCTAGGGTTTCGCTGCTCCAAACAGGTCATCGTGGCATTTTCGCTATAACTTTGTTTCTGCGACGTTTCAGAAGATAAAAAAAAACTCATTTGAGAAGACATCGCACTGAATCTCAAGTCTGAATTTCAGAGCTTTTCGCGCTATATTTTCAGAGATATGAACTGAGGAAGTTGGTCCTTTTGCAGAATCCTGAATTA
>APFE030406974.1:0-15735 GCA_000404065.3 Pinus taeda | reverse complement strand
ATGGGCAAAGGAAGACCTTGTCCTGACATCTGTCCTGGCATTCTATAGCAATGCCGAGTCAAAAAGAGCATTGAGAGTTCTCACAATTCATTCTCTGGCAATTTTCAATATATTTCAGCTGCTAGGAGCAGCAACATCAGTGAACATAAATCTTCAACTCTAGCTCCATGAAAATTTGTGAATCCATGTAATTTCATTTATTCTGGTCAAACACTCATGGCCATCCTTGTTGACCTTGACCACTTGGGTTGACAATTCGTTTCATAAATCCACACCTTCATTTGCTTCAATGGCTTTCCACTAGCAATCAAATGTCCTCGTTTATGTGAGAAGAGAAACCCTCAAACTTCTTCATGTTGATCAATGAAGGCATCCACTACTCAATTTCCTCTCCAATCCATGGACTAGTTGACTGATTCAACTGAAGCACAAAAAATCTTGCTACAGCGATTGTAACCCAACCAATAATGTTTTGAATCACAACCACCAATAATTCTTGAAAATTTTTTCAATAATAGACAATTGATCTGAAATTAAAAACGTGAAGGTTTCTTAAAAAAGTTTACAAGCAAGCTTATGTCTTGTGGGGAATGGATCAAGTTGCAAAAGCACATAAACTTAGTGTTTTTACTTAACTCTTTCAGAAATAAAATAGAGAAAAATAGACTATGAACATCATCACACAGATAGAAATTTGATGACGGAGTACACCCCTCCTAGGTCACGTCTCCAGGTCTAGTTTCAAATGTTGTCCCTTTCAATTATATATGCTTAAAATGTAAATTACATCAACATAATATGCTTAAATCACAAAAATAAAGTTACCATTATGTACAGAACACCCAAAAACCCTTGTGTAGGCTCTTCTTGAGCTCAAAACGACTGAAAAATGACCAAGTTAGACCTCTTTCTCCATTTCCCTGCTATTTGTCCTGCAAAATGACCAAAACTACTAAGAAACTAAGGAATCCATTCTTTTGGTAGCTCACCAAGCAATAAATTAGCACGGGAATTACAAAAATCTGGCTGCAAAAGGTACAAATTGTTGCTATATTAATTGTGCCAATGAGGCTTCAATGACGAGTACTTGTCTCCCAAGTCTTGGGCATATGGCACAATGTGACTGGGGGATGGGTGCGGGCAGGGTGTCATGCCCTCACCCAAGCCTGAGCTTCGCACCGACGGTTTTTGGTTAACAACAAAACCGGGTTTTGTGGATTATCTCCCTGACCCCTTCGTTATACTCTGTTAATAGTTTTAAAGTGTTAAATATGACCCGGGGCTAAGGCTAACCACCCCACCCCTACGCCTATTGGGTGTGGAGCCTGATTATCTTCTGTATTCAAAGGTATCGCCTCATTGGACCCTAGTTCATAATGGGGCGGAAAAGTCGCTCGTAAAATATACGTTGCGTCTATGTAGACCTGTATTCTGAGTGAGAAAGAGAGAGGAGATTGTGTGAGAGTGAAGAGGAAATTACACCAAATCTACTGTAGGTTGTATCTATTTAGTTTGCTGGATAATATAAAAGGAAGGACTGGTTGTCTCTCCGTGGACATAACCCAAATTGGGTGAACCACGTATATCTGTGTCTCTCTTGTTTTATGTGTTTTCTTTGTTTGTATTTCTGCAATATACTTTATGTGTTCTGTTGCTCTGTAATATAATATTTTCTAACAAATGGTATCAGAGCCGAAGGTCTATTTGGCTGATAAACTTGCAGGAGAAAAGGGTTCCTGGTTCGAGTGGGAGCAATGGCAGATGATGGTAGGTTTAGGGTTGAAAAATTTAACGGCCAAAACTACCAGCTATGGAAGATGCAGATGGAAGATTATTTGTACCAGAGAGATTTGTACCAACCATTGAGCAGAAAGGCAAAGAAGCCGATGAATATGACAGACACAGAATGAGATATTCTCTACAGAAAGGCACTTGGAACAATACGGTTATGCCTAGCGGCATCAGTAGCCTTTAATATTTCAAAGGAAATGACAAAAGAAGGTTTAATGTCGACATTGGCCAAATTATATGAAAAACCCTCAGCCTCAAATAAGGTATTTCTTATGAAGCATTTATTTAATATGAAGATGTCAAAAGGTGGATCTGTTGTTGATCATTTGAATGAATTTAATACAGTTACCAGTTACTTAAGTTTTGTAGGGGTAACTTTTGATGAGGCCTCTACAGCTCTATGCGCAGAGGCCTGGTAGTCCGCAAATGAGTGTGCAGACCCCTGCAGCTGTGTGAGCAGGGCAGGTCGAGTCTGTAATCATTGGGGGAATAAAAAACGAGAAGTTTTATACATTTCTGTGTATCTTTTCTGGGTTTAATGCATGGTTGAATATAAATTGCAAGTATACTGTTTATTTACTACGCGCACCTGTATGAATTTTTTGTCTTTCTAAATGCAACTTAAGACATTCAAATAGGCAAAGGTAATTAACTAATAGTGGAATACTAGCAAGATCTTGGGTAATAGCACAAAGCGCGACGGAAAGCCCCTAGGTAGGGTTGCATGGAGGCAGTGTATCAAGTCGCAAGGGACAGGAAAGTCTGTGAAGCAACTTGCGCACAGGAGAAAACATTGGACTAGTCGAACTCATTATACATCTTAAGGGTGCAAAAACTTGGTTCTAGCGCCCTCCCATACTACTTCGGGTGAGACCTCAGTCTGCGCTTCTTGGACTGTTGTCGAAAACGCCAGTAGTACCAGGATTTGTTTGGCTAACTAACTCTGAACCTGGGTCAGGCCCCAACAAGCCAACAGTGACTCTTCTCTACTACCTAAAAGTGCACAGTGCTTGAGGTTGTCCTCTAGGTTAGCTGCATTGTGCAATCCCAGAGGTGAGCAGCTTGTCTGCCTCCTAGAACTACGTATAAAACTGCCTCCATGTCCAAACTAAACTATAAATTTCTCAAGCAAAATCATCAAGCCTCCTTCTGTTTTGCTAGAACCCTACAGTACACTGAGACCTGGGTCTGCACTATCCTCCAAAACTGCGTAGACATGCCAAATTGGCCCTCTATTGCCTTGCTATGCATTGTTCTCCAAAACTGCGAAGACATACATAGCTGGTCCTCTGCTGCCTTGCTCTGCATTGCCTTCAGAAACTACCTAGACCTATCTAGCAGGTCCTTTACTGCCTTGCTATGCACTACCTTCGTGCAGACATGTCTAGCAGGTCTTTTGCAACCCTCTCCTATACTGTTCTACAAAACTGCACAGTCATGCTCAGTAGGTCCTCTGCAACCCTGTCTTGTCTTCCCTCGAGGAACTGCACATAAATTCCCCTCAATTTCCCATCTTGGAACTGCCATTGGTGTCCTTCACTATGCAATTCTACCTCCTAGTGGTCACTATGGATTTTTCCTGATAGTGGAGGCTCCCTCCCAGAGTTCCTCATTCCTACTTGAGCTGCGCTCTGCGTTGTCTCAATGAGTTGTCCTCCCTCCCTGTCACCTAGAACATGAGAACAATGAATCATTCTGGACTAGGAGGTTTTGGATTTGATGTCATTCCATCATGAGTGAATTGCATAAATAGGTACATTGATAGATCATGGCAACACAACGAACGAGATGAAGAAGGAGCACACATGCTAGAAGAATTGCTTGCAGCTGGACGGACATACCAAGCACATCAAGCAATAAGCGAGAGTAGCACATGCATGGAACAATCATGCAACACCAAGACCATCAAAGACCCTGCAACACTAAGCCATGCAAAGGAGAAGACAAAGCACACCAAGAGTACATCCATCACTCAGCATCACTATTGCTTGACATGGACACCACAATTAGCCAGTACATGTTAGCAGTGTCATGTCAAGTTGTGTCATGAGTTGTCTTGGCCACATCACCACTATGGGCCCATATATGTTATAATTAAATGTATTGTAAAGTGAAAGTCAAATGGACACACACAAGAAGTTGAAGATCCATGTCAGTTGAAAAGTCATGGGAAGTTGAATGGTCATGAGGGTAGTCGAAGAGTCATAAGGGTCAAGCATCACCCTTGCCTATATATACCCCTCCCATAATTTGTATTATCAAGGAATTTTCACCTTGGCTCCTCTTACATAGCCTTGATAATCTGTAGTCTATTCTTTGAGGAGCGAGGAGTGGATATAATATTTGACTACTAAGACTAGTGATGTATGGTGTACAAATGTCTCTTGTGACATTTACTTAATTCAGAAGCATGTTAAGGCCAACACATTTTCACACATATTTTGTATATGTTTGTAAGGCTTCTCTTTAAAAATTTGTAATGCATGTTTTCTTAACCTGTACTAAGATAGTTGAACTACTTTGGTTATTTTAGTACTTATGCTGTTGAAGATGTGTTGTATTGTTTATCATTGCACTCTCATCCTTGTGGACTACTCCACAGGATATTAGATAGGCCATTCTTGTTTACTATTTATAACGACAGTCACCTCTGTGTGGACTACTCTGCTGCATTATGTTCATGTTTTCCCTTACACTTTGGTTTTAACGGTTGCCACATGTTGGTTTGCATGTGTCTCTTCTTGGGTGATACTATTACCTCTCATCTAGAGGTTCACTTTACTTTCTCCCTTTACAATAAGAGAACTCGGACACAAGCTACATTAGGCACTTACCAAGCATACTCACCTCACTTTTGAAGATACAAGCACAACACTCTCATGTGATGAATAACAAGAGTTAAGGAAAATCTCTAAGATAATGGAAATCGGGTCATCATATTGGATGGGACTCCTACACCAAACGGTGGGAGGTCTAGTTGGGACTTCATACCGGGGATATCACTTGAATGTTGGCGGTTCTAGCACCGTCGACATTTCTGGTGGTAGAAGGAGGGCCGCCAACAATTTATGGTCGAATGTCCTACCAACTCCACTCATCTATCATTTGGTCAAGGTAGTAACACGCACTCCCTCTCCCCTATGCGCAAATCTGAAGTTGGTCATTACTCACCTCCCAGAACTGAATAAGAAATCTCGTATCAGCGCATCTACATTGTCCGTCCCATCATGTGTGAATTTTCTAAAGTTGTTGAACTAATTCTAGGAGGGCATGCTCTTTCGTATTTACAAAAGAAGCAAAAGAATACTCCCACGGGAGTGGTAGTCTCATCTATGAAGAAGAAATCTTTGTCGTGACTCTTGAAGAGCTGATAGAAGCTATTGAAAATGAAGAGGAACCTCCAATCTTCTGAGAGGGAGAAGAATACAACCTCTTACTCTTGGGTTCAAGTTTCGGCACAGGAGTTGGAGGGGAAGGTAGCGGAGGAGGTAGAGGAAGAGACGAACCAATAGATTCAGAGGTAGAACCATCAGATTCAGAAGAAGAGGAGGAGGACGAATAATAGGACAACATGGCTGAGAAAAATTTGGAATGGATGACCAAGGGCCCATTGGCACTCCTGGGTGTCCTGCACAAGATGCCAAGACACACAGAGAAGTTGTTAACAAAGTATGACCCTGACAAGATAGTGAAGGTAGAAGATCACTTAGACACGTTCTACCTACCTATACAGACACTCGAGGTATGTTATGATGGTGTTTCATGTATATTTTTTCCATGTACCTTGGATGGTAGAGTAAATGTATGGTATCACAGCCTTCGTGTGAACTCCATTCAGAACTTGGGGGTGTTCAAGAGAATTTTCCTTGAGAAATTTTTTGAAGACAAAACCCTCTGCCATGTTGTTAAAAGAGTTAGGTAGTCTCAAGATGGAGCAAAAAGAAAAAGTCAAATATTTCAACTAGAGGTTTAATTGTATCTTGAACAAGTTCATAAAAGACACCAAACCTCACGACTCCATCATTATTGACTACTACATGTCTGCACTGCCAACCCACATTGTGCAGTTCATCAAGCGAGCTATGAAACCAACACCATTACAAAATTACCAAGAGGCAATTGTTATGGAGAAAGATTTGCACACTGTTGGAGTCATTGTGGATGACGAATGAGAAAGGACTCCAAAGACACGGGTAGGAGGTCTCAGACTACTCTTAGTAAGGCAAAGGAAAAGGAAGCAAGTTAAATTGAGAGCCTTACTTGTCTCATCAAATCCTTGACAACCGAAGTTTCTAAACTCAAACAATAGATGAGAGAGACAATTGTGAGCAATAGGCCTCCCAAGTTCGCATAGAGGAACAACATGACTTCAGGTAGAAACAATAGCCACCCCACCAAATATACACAAAGCTCTAACCTTGTGCTTAGCTTAGATCAGATCGCGATAGATCATTACTACAAGTTCCATAGTGAACGACATTTAGAGAGAACTTGCCTAGGATGGAACCAAGGAATGAGCGCTTTGGCTACACAGTTGACCAACCAATTAGATACAAGTGAGAAGTCTTGACCTCAGGATGAGGATGGAGTAGAAGTTGTTGCATCTGATGAAGCTCCAAGTGCTTAGCATGTAATTAACATGTATCATTGCATTCACACTTCCTAGAAGACGACCATCGAGAAGGAGCCTTTGAGCGACCATTTGTCCCTAAAGAAAAACAATCGATACAACTTGAGAAGCAAAGTGGTCCCCATTGTGTTTTAGATACTGAAAGAAAAAGTAAGACAACATCTACTCAAAGCAGTTGATCCACCAGCCAACTCAACACAAAAAACGCAAAGCAAGTCTGGGAAGATGACTACAACAAAAGGTACGTCCATGAGCAGTAAAGACAAAAGCATCCCACCAGAAAACACGAACACAAGTCTACCCCCAGACATCTCGATGAGTCTACCCGTTGTGGACTGCAACATTGTTGAAGACATGAAAAAGACCCGTGCAAACATAACTTTGTATGAGTTAACCAAGATCACAGGTTAGCAGGACATTCTTTTGTGCACACTTGGTAAAAACTCCGCAGATAGTGTTACTTCTTCCAGTAAGGGATCAAGTAAGTCTCCCGGCTCACTCGCATCCATTCTCAATGCACTCCGTATGGAGGAAGCAAACTTGCTTTGCCCACCGTTTTTGTTGTTATTTGAAATATTCAACTTCGGTGTTCACAACTATTTGGTTGACTCTGGCACATCAGTCAATGTCATGCCACTCTCCATTGCTAAGAGGATCAATGCTCAATCGAGTAGCATAACTATGCAAATCATCCAGTTATCATCGGACGAATGAGTTCATTAGTGCATTAACATTGTGATTGTGGACAACCCAGAAGCATACAACTTACTACTCAGTAGATACTGGTCCAACAAGCTACAAGGATACTTCGTTACATACTGGTCACACTTATGGCTTCCGCACAAAGGTATAAGCATCCAGATTCAGGTGTTGTTAGAAAGATACATGAAACACAATGTTACTCCCTTGAATGGTCAAAATGAACTGTTGGCTTTCGCAGAATTAATGTTTGGCAATTTCTTTCTGGAAACGTAGTTGGGGTGTTATCTTGCACAACCAACTCCCACCCCACCAGACACATAGTTGGGTCTCCTTCCTTGCCCAACTGGTGAAACTGAAACCTGTACAGTGGATTGTAACAGTAATAGCAATAGTGATAGTAGTACTAGTGCAACAAGTAGTCCTTGTACAAATAATATGCGGACCTTATACTTTGACGGATCCAAGATGTAGGAGGGCTCTAGAGCCGGTTGTGTCTTAAAGAGACCCATTGCAGAGGAAACACTTGGTCTGTATCCGCTTAGAGTTTGAGTTCAGGAACAACACTGCCAAGTATGAAGAACTCATCTTGGGCTTATAGAAAGACACCAACCTCAACGTTGTTGTGCTAAAAGTTCTAGTTGACTAAGAGATTGTGGTGTGTCAGGTACATAACACTACACACTGTGTATAACCCCGTCGTAAGAGTTATCAATAAGAGGTATGTCGACTTATCTCTAACTTCCAAGCTTTCAATATTATTTATGTAACAAGAATGCATAACATAGCCACAGATGCTCTAGTGAATGAAACTACTAGGATGACACCATTAGGGATAAATTTTTAGTTGAAATTTTGTATAGGCCATTTGTCCCTGATAACATCACTAATTTATGTGTTTTTGATGATGAGCAACATATACTACATTTTATGCCTAACATTGACGTCTTCAAAGATGTACTGATAGATGAAGATGAGCATGAGTAGTCTCTATAGGACATAACCGATGACAGTAAAGGCAACCTCATCCCTAAGGGTGTGGTATCACTCAAGAATTGTATGACCAACAAAACTGCTTCCAGGGGCCCATGAATGCCAAAACCCACAGTTCCACAATGTTGTATGAACAGATCAATCTAGGAACGGACAAAGATTCGAAGTTTGTGTATCTCGGTACATGTTGCACACCACAAGAGAGACAAGCTTTTGTCTGTGTGTTCAAACAGTACCATGATGTGTTCTCGTGGATGTATGATGACTTGAAAACATATGAAACACAAATAATCCAACACGTCATTCCAATGAAGGAAGGGGCCAAGCCTTTTCAACAGAAGCTAAGGAAAGTGCATCCATTACTTGAGCCTATCATACAAAAAGAATTGACTAAGTCGTTGGATGCTCAGATCACCTACAAGGTTCATCATTCCACGCGGGTCTAAATCTAGTCCCTGTTAGGAAGAAGTCTGGGGAGATCCGCCTGTCTGTTGATTTCTGAAATCTTAACCGTGCCTCAGAGAAGGATAACTACCCAATGCCATCAATGGAACACATATTGCAAACAATATTTGGAGTAGAGATGTCTTCTTTGCTAGACGGTTTCTCAAGATACAATTATGTTCTGGTCGCAGAGCCTGACAGAGTTAAGACAACATTCCAAACCAAGTGGGGTACATTCTCTTACTGTAGAATGTTCTTTGGGTCGGTAAATGCATTAGCTACATTTCAACGTACAATGGACATCGCTTTCCATGGGCTCATCAGACGGAGCGTAGACCGCGTAGTGGTCTACTTCGATGACGTGAAAATCTTCTTTAGACAACAGTAAGACCACTTGCGCCATCTTAAGAAAATGTTTGAGCGATGTCGGAAGTACGGGATATCCTTGAATACCAAGAAGAGCATCTTCAAAGTGTCTGAGGGTAACCTTCTTGGGTACATCATTTCCAAGAGTGGGATCAAGGTAAATCCAGACAGAGTTCGGACCATCAACAAGGATTTCTTACTCTACAATTTTGCTTCTGACACTTCACTCGTTGTTGTGCTCACTCAGAAGGACAAGCTGAACAATGAATGACCTATCTCTTTCATGAGCGCGAGCTTGCAAGGACCTGAATTAAACTATCTTGTTGTGGACAAACAAGCATACACAAACCCAAACTATAACCATCACCATCACACACTAACACAAACTATAACTCGAGGATTAGGTGTCTAACGGTTAGTCATGGCTATAGCCCCCAGGAGATGATAAGTGACAAGAACCTTGGTCACCTTGGGATAGAAAACGATTGTGAACAACACTATGTCAACCACGTACTAGTTGAATTGTATGTTAGCAAGCACCTTGGCCCACATGCTATTATGTTCCCCTTGGAACATGTAAGGAAACTTGTCATCTTGAATCCCATTCTACTGTGTACCGAGTGTTTTCTGACTCAGATTGGAGGATGTTTTATAATGGATTCTTGACCTAGGTCATATGAGGGGAAGAAGGAAGAAGTAGCTTAACTCCATTTATTTACACTAGTAGATGAAGACCCTTTAGGGAAGTGTCTCAAAGGAAAAACATGAAGAAATGTATGGCATCTTTGCTGCATTGAATGATATTAAATGTGCTAAGCAGTATCAATGAGTTCTCCTTAAAAGAATGGAGGCCATAATTGCTTTTTTATAGAGTCACTTCTAGTGTGATGTTGATTAACTAGCGCCTCTAGGGTCCATCGCTAAAGATCCTGCATCAATTATTTCCTCTAATTCCTAAATGTTTGTAATGTCGGATAACAACTTTTTGTTATGTAATATGGTAGACGATATGTTTGTTTTGTTGAAGACATATGTATTTTGGATATTTTTTTATAGTGTAGGTTGTTAAAAAAATCTGATTTCCCACGTAGCAGATCTAGCAGATCGAAACTACCTACGATGAACTTTGTTTGAATTATGGTCATTTGGATGGTGTATCTTAATACAAATCTTAATTCACAAAAAAACTATTAACTATAAAATAAATTAATGAGTTAAATATATATACATTTAAAAGATAATGTAACAATATTTTAATAATAGAGATTTCAAACCCACTTTCACATGGGAATTACAATTACCAAGATCAATATCTGGAACTTATCAAACTACATGTCCAAAAAAACTATTATTCATTCATTAGTGTAACATATATGTTCATTAAAAATTACTTTACTACTTTTTAAAAAATTAAATTCTCAATCTCTTTATTCATTACCCAAAATATTTTGTTAAATCCTTTTTTTAAAAATAAAATTTTAATATTTATCTATTAATTATTAATAATTAAATTAAGGTTTAAAAAAAACCACATCTTAAATGAACTGTCCTACTCTCATATATATATATATTTACTTTGGCACTTTTAATTGAAGTGGAGAAAAGCAATATCAAGGGAATAAATAAAAGTGGAGAAATAAACACCCTTAAAGGCATAAACATAATAAACTAATATATGCTTTAGCGCTATTAATTAAAGTGGAGAAACGCAGTATGAAACGAACACTGCAGCAGAGGAGTGAAAGGACCCTGATCGAATCTAAATACTTCACGATTCTTCCTTGCCCCACTGAGTGGTCTTGAAGGAAGAAAAGTCAAAGTCAAGGGGGCTGTTGATTGAATAACTGTATTAGTTTTTTATATGGGTGGTTGAGAGAGTTTAATGATAATTTTTTAATTTTAGGTAGTTGGGAAGGTTTAATGATAATTTTTTCCTTGAGTGTTTGAATTTTGTTTTTATAGTGGAAATAGATTCAGCACACCATAAAAAATTTCTAGGATACCAAAAATTTTAAAGTTTAACAACTATAACTTGGATTTACAAAATCCTTGTCAGATTTTCTCTAAATATGACTAAAATTTCCATAACTTTTTAAACAATTAAACAATTCCTCCTACGAATTAGAATATGGCAAAAATAAATATAAAATCACATAGATTAAGACCATTAAATTTGTAAACTAAATTTATATAAATGTGCCACTGTATGGCCCCACCTCCTTTCGATAACTTCAATAATCCTTGGGATAATCATAGGTTCTACTAAATAGTACAGCGTCATTTAAGTGAGCAGCTTGAAAAGTTGCGACAAAGCCTGAGGTTTATTGTACCGTAGCTCTGGTGCCACAGTGAATTTGGTATAAGTTGAATTGGATAACAATAAAGTTAAATTTGGTTTAAAATCCACATATAAATGAAGAAAAATATTTAACATTTAAAAAATAAAAATATTTAACAATAAATTAGAATGAGGTAAAATCAGAAACACAGACTATTAAAGGCCGGATATAAGAGAAGAAAAGTATTTAACTTTTAATATATATAGGGGAGGGTCGCCAATACATGTGCGCCCTCCCCGCCACGTCCCCAAAGCCACGCGTAAAGCACATGGAGCCGGTACGACACCTGTCCACCGTGGAGCTCCATGTGTGCCCTACCATATGCCACCTTAAATGCGTCTGTTCGCGCCAATTATCAGGTTCGTTTGGGCTCATTCCTGCGATGTTCTGCAATCCCTTTGTGTTTCTGCTCGGGGCCGATTGTTGGGCGAAGGCCCCCCCCGAAGATGGCGCCAAACCGCCCCGAAACCTGCGCGCTTGGTCGCCTATTGCTGTGCTGGTAGAGGCGTTTGCTGTGCTGGTAGAGGTGTTTGTTGGGACGAAAACAGTTGTGGACCTGTGCTCTTCGCCTGGTATGCAGGCGCTGGTTGACTTGTTTGCTGGTGTTGCAGGGTATGATGTCCGCACAGCGCTTCTGCTTTACTTCTGCTGTTCTGCCTGGTTTTCTTGGTCCGCATTTCTCTATTGCTGGTCTTATTCGGAGTCGGTCGCTGTTTTAGAAAGCTGGAGGTCAAATGTTGTTTTTCTTGTTTTTTGTGGTTTTTTGTGGGTTTTTTGTTGTTTTCATTGGCTAATTTTTATTTTTCGTTCTTGTTGTAGGTGTTGCAGGTGTGGACCTTCGTGTGGAAGAGGTCGTTGCAGGTTGGCGAGCTCCGGGGAAGGTCGGCAGCATGTTACCGGTAGGATTTTAATCCTACCAACTACACTCTGTGTTTTTCAACACAACCTCTGTGTTTGGATATTTTGTAACCTTTGTAATGGTATTTTATGGCATTTTGTTAGGATTTCTTAGGGTTTATGGGCTTTTTGTTTATGGGTTTATGGGTATATGAGGGTTTAGGGTTTATGGGTTGTTTACAGTTTGTTATCTGTTGAATTTATATGAAATTGTATTACCCATTTCGAATTTGCAGAGTTATCTGTTCGTAATGTAATGTGCAGAGTTATAATGTGCAGAGTTGTTCGAATTTATATGAAATTGTATGACCCATTTCGAATTTGCAGAGTTATCTGTTCGTAATGTAATGTGCAGAGTTTTTCGAATTTGTATGAAATTGTATGACCCATTTCGAATTTGCAGAGTTATCTGTTCGTAATGTAATGTGCAGAGTTGTTCGAATTTATGAAATTTTATGACCCATTTCGAATTTGCAGAGTTGTTGGTAATGTAATGTGCAGAGTCAAGGTGCATATTAAACTTGCAGAGTCAATTTGCAGAGTCAAGGTGCATATGCAAACTTGAGCTTGACAATGTCAAGGTACATATTAAACCCCAGTTATAGGGGTTTATGCTAGTTTAAAAAACAAGGCATTCTTATCTCCTCGCTGGTTTAAGCTGTTGATAATTAGACTAGCCTGTGTCTTGTTTAGGGTTTAGGGTACCTAAGGAATCCAACCTTGTTTTACATCCTTATTTTCAGTAATCTTACATCAAGTTTTGCATCAAGGGGTGAAAGAGTTGTTCACATGGTTCTCTCTCCTTACATAAGCAAGGAAACCTATCACATTAGCCTTAGCCCCCATTTCTTCAAGGTCATTATCTTTTCTAAAACCATTGATAGCCTAGTTGCAATCTGAACAGCAAAGTCAGTTCTGAAGGCTAAGATTTTCCCCAAAAATGAAACTTATGGAGCCCAAGAAAAAGCATTGAGGATTCTGCTAAAATCCGTCCCTAGGAGGACTGAACCACCCAATGTATTCTCTAAGAACACCCCTAAGACCCCCCTCTTTCTGGCTACCAAAAAAGAGGCCTTGGCTTCTACTGACAATGGAAAGGTGTTTTAAGTTTTAACTGCCAAACAGTGCTTAAGAATCATTTACCCCAAAATATGTGAGTTGAAGGCAGGCTTAGTTTTCCAAATGAGCTGGAATATTTATACAATGCTCACTATTTGTTTCATCCCTTATTAATCTTGTTTTGACCTTCCTTTTTCTGCCTTATAATTGCATCCCTCTCCTTCATTGTTTGACTATTTTTTCTTCATGCAAGGGAAATAATTCTCTAGTGTAGTAGTTTTACTCTGAGACATGCTGGTAAGGACTCAGGTTAGTGCAAGTTTTGATGCTATAGTTGACATTTGGCATTGATGCCTGAAAATTTAAAATATCTTTCCTATCGTTCCATACACACCAAGGATCCTGTAACTTACTGTTCCATCTTTGAATGATTGTAGAATTTTGGGTTGGAACCTTTGGTCAACTCAGGATAGTATAGCAAATGCTCTACACGTGCATTACTTCCAATTTACTGTTTTGCCTTGTTTTGGGAGAGAACTTGTGCAGTGTACTTCATTAGGATTGGAATATGGGTAAATTTATGTAAAATCGAAGGGCATGTCCAAATTTATTTGTTGATCATGCTAAAGAATAGATCTAGAAATTTGCAAGGCTACAGTCTATTCACCCATAATTCATATATGTCAAGAGATTACATATATATGCCATATTTTATAAGAAAAAGACATTCAATGAAATAATTTATATTGTTTTTCATTATACCTTACTGAATTTTTTGCAGTTCCATTTTACAAAACTTGAATGTTTTGTAGTTCAATTTTACAAAACTTCTATAAAAATGACAAGTTTATAGTAGTAATCAAACATGTATTCAATGCTCTCCATCATTTCAACTTTGAGGAGATGAAGCTTATGGTTCTAGCACAACTCCATGCTTAATATGCACATGTCATTTATATAGAGGCTTAACATCAATCTGCACTTGTCATTTATATAGAGGCTTAGCATCAAGTGGTTAAGAATTTAGTAGAGCATTAACTTCTAAGGAAATTTGATAGTAGCTCAATGGATGGGAAACCTATTCTACAAGCATAAGTTCCATGAGTACATAAAATATTCTATAATAGAATTCCTTAGTAGAAGAGATTTAAATAACGCTCCTAATTAGGCAAGTAACTTTGAGAAACTTTAAAATTCAGGCAAAATTAATAAATTTTAAATTAAAAAAAATTTAACCGCTACAGTGCAAAGGCCCTAATTAACTATATTTACAAATAATTACTTAGTTGGATGTCATACTTTTGGCTTATTTAAGTAGAAGTAGCCTCCTGGATAAGATGTTTAATACCTCTTTGCTTTTCATCACTTGACATTGGGACAACATCTTGTTGAGACATTCTCGTCACAAAAGACACAAACCTACTCCAATTCTTACCTGGGACAAATATTGACCCATCCTCAGATAAGTAAAAGCACATATAGGTTCACTATTGTCATCTGAACTAGCTTCTTCCAACCGAGTACTGGTATTATTAAGAACTTGTGAGTATGCAACTTCATCAAATCTAGGAAGAGCATTTCCCCCAGCTAGAGGATTCTTCACTTTTCAAGTTGTCTGGATCACTTGCTCTATCGAATTCTTCAAAGAACATTTTGCATCCACTAGTTACTCTACATATTTCATCTCAATACAAGTAAACTTAAAAAATCTTCCATGTCTCCCATACATTTGTGCTATTGGGAGATAACCATTTGTGTCTCTAGTATTGCAATATCTAGCAGTGAGCTTAGGTGCATGATATTTTTTTGATAATGCTAACTAATACATTCCAATTTTCCAAATATTTTGGCACCGAATTTTTGGAAAATGGATTGTGTGGAACATATATAGATATATATAGGCCTTCTCAATCTTCAGTAGCGGACACTAACATATTATAGTGAATTCAGATAAAGGACTTGAATTAACACCAATTGGAAAGTCTGGTTTTGCTCTGGGTCAGTGAATTTCTCTATGCTGCAGTGATCAGCTATCTGTCGTTTGGTATCTTTTTTGAGGCTGTTATAAGTCTTTAGCGCCTTTGGGCAGTGTTATAGAACTCAGATGTGGCATTCAGTCAGGTCGAGTCCAATATCATTGACTTGGGAAAACTGAAATATTTGTTTTGCAAATTTGGTCACACATGCAGGGTACCTCATTGTCATGTTGTGGTCATTCTCAATGATTGATAGGTTACAGTTGACCTTTTTTAATCTCATGATGCTTTTGAGCTTTTCTGGTTGCTTTTTCATTCTTAGATGATGAGAGCTGTGTTCGACCCTATTTTTAAAACTTCGAAGACTTGCAATATAATATGATCGAGCTAATCCGCTATTATTTCCATGCGATATTTTACTTTTTTTTAACTTCTGATTTTGTAAACTCATGCATCTTGGAACTGAAATGATTTCTTATGATTAACATATCAAATCTAATTGAATTTCGTAGATTGCCTCCTCATTGATTTCTGTATTTAG